>WTSP01003794.1:0-108881 GCA_025331215.1 Actenoides lindsayi | reverse complement strand
AAAAAAGAAGTAAAACTCATGGGTTGAGATAAGAACAGTTTAATAACAAAAATAAAATATATTATAATAATAAAAAGAAATTGTAATGAAAAGGGAAAAGGGAAGAAAAAAAAATAAAAAAAGAAAGAGAGAGTAATAAAACCCAAGGGAAAAAAGACAAGTGGTGAACATTGCAATTGCTCACCACTTGCTGACCAGTGCCTGAGCAGCAATCCCCTCCTTCTGGGCAACTGTTCCAAGTTTATAAATTAAGCATGATGTTCTACGGTATGGAATAGTTTGGGTTAGCTATCCTAGCTATGGACCCTCCGATATTCTTGTGCACCTCCTCACTGGCAGAGCACATGAAACTGAAAAATCCTTAACTTAGGATAAGCGCTACTTAGCAACAGCTGAATTATCAGTGTGTTATCAGCATTCCTCTCATACCAAATCCAAAACACAGCAGTGTACCAGCTACTAGGAAGAAAACTAACTCTATCCCAGATGAAACCAGGACAATTATTTTACTGGAATATATCTTTAATTTGCAGTTTCATATTAGGAGTATTTAGTGAATGCCAGGAAAGACTAATCTTTTATTTTATTTTTTTTTTACACCAGGCTTTTATAGTTTTCAAATGAATACCATCAAATGAATAGTTACAGTTCTTTCAAATAGAAAATTATTTTAATTTTTACCTAAATACAATGACAATCTGGTAAGGAACTATTATTTCCAGATGGTTTGAAAATTCAACTGAATGTCATTGGTAATCATGATAGCATCAATAGTAGAAGTTTATCTTACATATGAAATAATGATTAAACATTATGAAAGGCCTTGCAAGCATAAGTATAGGGCAGAACTGAAAAGTGTATATTAATACCAAGCCTCAGATTATCTAAATATCTCTACAAAACAGTCAGAGAAAGTAGATAATTTACTTATACAGGTGAAACATTGCTTTTCTTCTATTTGGCATCGTATTCAAGGTAAAAAAAATTGCTCATAGTCATATTTTTCAAATATGTGTTTGTCCAAGTTTAGAATCATCTGATGTTGTCCACTTCAGACATGTAAAGATAACATTAAAGTCGTATTTCTTCTTTTGAGAATCGGGATACAGAGTGTTTATTGAGAAGGTGGAATGTTGAAAAGGCAAAAATGTCGTGGCATGGATCTTTGCCAAGGAAATCATAAATTGGAACCAATATTCTGTCAGAAGAAAGCAATCCCAGAAAAAAATGAAAGTGTGTCCTTATCTGGGCTTTGCATTCAGGGCTGAAAATAAAAACCTTCATGAAACAAAAACAAGGAAAGAAAACACTGAGAGAAAGAGAAAAGCGTATTTTCTGATGCCTTTAACCCAGTAAAATAACAAAATCCTGTGCAGAGATTGTGAATTGATACTAGCCTGAGCTGCAGCGTTTCATCTGCCTTTTGTACTCACTTGGCAAGTGCAAGGCAATACAGCCTTCACACTCTGAGTTTTGTTCTTAACTGTGACATTGACTCTTTTATCAGTTCAGTTTTCAATATTAAGTTTTGCAGTAGGTCTTAGAAGAGTGTGACCAGGTGTGATTTCTTTTTAAAACTGTCTAAAAAACCTTTCATTAAGCATGATTATATTTTTTGCAACTATTTTAATCTGAAGAGCACGTAGCTACTTTTCCCTAGTTCATACTTCCCGCCCCCACCCCCCCACCCCCCCCCAAAAAAAACTAGCAATTTTTTATACGTTATCAAGCTGAGCTCCTTGAATTCTTAAACACAAGGACTCTGAGATGCTAACCTTGGAGACTAGCCTTGAAAACACACAGTACCCCAAATCATATTTACAGCCTCAGTACATAAGTGCTACTTAAGAGCACATACTTCAGAACAAATGAAAGCCCAGCTGAGCAACCGTATAACTTAAAATGTGCCGTCTCTCCTCACTTAGCACCGAGAACCTCGGTTAACTAGTTTAGATATATGTCACTACATTCTCAATTGTAAGGTCCCTGATACAGGAACTAATTTCTGACAACTGGTGATTTGAATGAATCCAGTTCTCACACAGCATGTTACATATTCTGTGTTCTGCCAATTATTCATTTGCTTCAGTGTGTCTTTTCAGCAATGTAAAAAAAAATAATCTGAAAAGCTCTCTTAAAAAAAATCTCATCACATTCAGCAAACCATTTCTTTGAAAAGATTTCTCTGAACATCCTGCCAAAATAATTGCAGCTCTTTTCAGTCCAGCATTACAAAAATAGAATTTCACAAGGACACATTTCCCTATTGAATATAACATTTACATTTATAGGTCTACTCTGACCTGGCTGATTGCTTGCTCTCATGCATTGTCTTCTGTGATGCACTTTTTTGCAGGTGAGGTCAGGGTTATGGTCAGATCCTAATCAGCTTTCCTGTATGCAAGGGATTAATGAGTTCTTGCCATAATTGTTTTTCACAATGACAGTCTCTCCACTTTTACTGGAGGCTCAGATCTTGCCACTCGCTCATGCTTCCATAGATAATACATGTCTGAAAAAGTCAGAGATGGATGTTGGTATGGTCAGGATTTTTTGCCATTCTCCTCTGTGAGAATGAGAAGTTCTCACATTATGGAATGAGGTAATGCAAAGAGGGAAGGGTAGCTGTCTAATTTGTAGTGATGTTATTATTTTACCATGATATATCCACAGTGCATTTTTGTCACCACTAGATTTGCAGCTGCTCATGGTCCAAGGCATTCATCACAGATGTGTAAAGAGCTCCCTGCTGTAGGACCCCACATCCACATTGCAAATGGAATATGCCAGGTGGCATCTCAGTGTGGCACTTCAACCTTGGTTCTGGCACTTGGGAAACCCCTTCCAGTTTACCAGAGCAGCCATTTGGGAGACTCATTTCATCAAATTATACTGAGATGTCTACCTTTCCCTAGGTTTTTCACTTATCACAGTTTCCAGCTTTAAACATGAAATTCATAACTCTCAAATTAAATCAATCTATCAGTTGCCACAGTTGCATAGTTGGCAGTGTAGTTAGTGAGGCAATTTGTGCATAAAAGACTTTTCTAGTGTTTTCTAGTCTCCTGACTAATAGGAAAGGGGACCCTGCTAAACAGCAACAGAGGAAGCTGAGATTTTTATTTTCAAAAGGGTCAAAAAATAGGAGCTATTCATAAAAGCAAGAATACACACCTAAATTCTGTGCATCACTGAAGACACACACTTAAGCCCTAGCTTTATGGATGACCCAGATGTAAGTGAGCACTCATTTTGGAAATCTCAGTTTCCCAGACATATAGATGGAAAGACATTGTTTGCACTTGCATGCCTGGATAGTCAACAATGCAGAACAATTTGATTTTTTTTCACATCCCGCATATTAAAGGTCTTGTTGGTTTTGCATTTAACTTTACACTTGAAGAAAGACATTTTGCTAAACCCTTAGTGGCCAAATTATAAACTCTTCCATCTAACCCAGATAAAGGTTCTTTCCTTCAAGGCTTCACAATTTTTTTTTAAATTAGATTATTAAGGTGTAAGATTTATATATAGGTTTCCCTGCTGAGCTGAAATAACATTTTATCAATTGTAGACAGTCAAGTCCATCCCCCTGATATTTAATGTATGTATAAACCTTTTCTTCATTATGATCTATAATTTAATAAGTAATGGCATGTTTGCATTACAATTAAGCTTATATTAAATGCTTTATAAATGAAGTCAAAAACGTTTTTAAAATGGCAGGGCAGCCAAATGATTGCAATAATCTCATCTGCTGATTGATTTGAATTCCAAGCTGCTTTTATTACAAGAGAATGAAGTACCATTACAACCAGGAATATATATTCTCCAGCAATGTTTTGTTACACCTCATGAAAGACAGTGAATTGGGATATTTTTCTTAACTTCAAAAATGTCATTTTTCCTAACAAAACCACCATAAGAACTCCCAATTAATTTTTCCAAATATAGTCAGTGTATTACAAGGTAGTTCTATCTGTATGTAAGCAATGATGATAGTAACCAGTGGGGAAGGTCATTAGGAAGCCTTCCTGGGAATACTTACCAGCTAGATATCCAACATTTTGGGGTTTGGAGCCAGGATAACAAGGCTGATAGGATAGTAGATCATGGACTACAGATTATTTACTCAGCATGGGATTGCTGGCTTCAGCAAATAGACGGAAAGGGAAAAGAGTTTGAGTTCCAGTTAAAATATAGTTTGAAAAGTAGGCCAAAAAGATGAATCTAACAAAAAAGCAGAACACGCTGCTGAGTTTATGGCAAAAGCTTTTAAGAGAGTATAGTTACAAGATCTAAAGTCTTTTGAAAAGCAAAAGGAACCAAACATTGTTCCATATATTTATTTCACCACTTGAACAGCTCAGAGGCATTTAATGTGCGTTCTTCTACAAAGGCAACAATCTTCACAAACTTCACATTCAAGAGTCAAGACATCTTCTCATTGCAAGCTGGAAATGCAAGGTTTTGAACACAATAGCAGCAAACAATTAAGAACACAGGATTCTAAATTAGGAAATATGAAGATAAAGGAGAAAGAAAACATTGGTTTTCACAAGACTAGGAAAGAAAAGCCTTTGTTTCTAGGTGTCTTTTTCTTTACAGGCATAAAGAATGCCCAGTCAATTCATTTCTAATATGTATATGATAATTTTGGTAGCACTTTTTGGCATTCTCTTCTTGAGTATCTAATACAATGCTTAATGAGTTTAATGGAATTCAGAAAATAACTTGAGAATGTCAGAAATCTGAGACAGATTCTAAATTATTAAGATACTAAATGATCGACTTCTTGTTCCATTTTTACAATCTCAAAGATATTTTCAACCTTTCCTTTATAATGTGGCTAATTAAACCCAGCTGATAGTGATCTTTTTTTAAATAGTGCATCTGTCATTTCATAAAATGCTTTGGATTTTTTCTTGATTCTCAGCTGATGTTTATAAGTCTTTCAGAAAGGATGAAATTGAGTGACTGAAAGAAACAGAAGGGAAATGGACCATATTTTTGTAAAGCTGCTGTGGTCTACTGATGAAAAGTGCTGTATAAAACATAGGTATTATAATTATTACAGAGAGCTGTCAAATGCACAAAGTAAACCAATCAAAAAAGTAGAGGTTTTTTTCATTAACTTTTTTACTTATAATAATCTTAGTTGTTACTTATAATTACACTCAGTAACAATTTTTCAGACAGCACTATTATTTTCAAGTTAGTTGTGTTCCTTTAAATAAATCCCATCATGTGTCTAAATCAACCACGCGGCAGAGAGCTGAAGCAGGTATTTAAAACCCCATGTACAGTGCAGATTCTGAGTTTGTGAACTTTTCAGTTGTGATCTCAGTCCAAGATTTTCTTGATAGAGATGTAAAAGATATTCACTAACTCATTGCAGTATTTTTATTATACGTACATATTTTATTTCTCTAGATTCTTCCAATTTTGCATTTTTAATAGTCAAAAATGTTCCTCTAATACAAGAGAATGCTTACTTTATTCACTAAATGTGTGAGTGGAAAAAGGAACATATATACAAGTATTAAGCAGAGGGAATAAGGCAAAGATCAAAATCAAAGTGGGGCTAAGACTTCTTATAGAAATTAATATATGTAACCAAACTAAATAAATGGAGATTTTATACCAGAATATGTTTCAGCAATAATTTAAATACCAGACAGTATGTGTCACAATGTGGGAAAAAAGGTCAGACAATATGCTGGAGGGTGACTGAAACAAAAAAGGAAAGCAAACTAAAACGGTAATACAAAAGAGATCAAAGTTATCACACTGCAGTCAGAAATAAGATAGGCAGGCCCAAGCTACACATTTTAAAGCACAGAACTGTCTATGAACACCACTGGGGGTACAAAGTCATGCTATCTTTATGGTCTTATGTCATATAACATTTCTTTTATCTGTCATCAGAAAGTAAATTAGAAATGTTTTCTCATTCCACCACACTTTCCCATTTTTCTGCATAAAACTGTGACATCTCTTGGAACCAGGGCACACGTCCCCCTAATTTAAATACTTCCTCCTGCTTGGCTCCTGCTCCCAGATTGAAATATTCTTCCCCATTTGGCCTCTAATTTCCTAACACAGCATCCAAGCTGGGAAACATGTGGATGACTGGACAACTGCACCTCTGAGGAGCCACAACAATTCTATCTTCTCTTTTTATTTGATTACAGTTCTTGATAAACTAATCTAACAAAAAGGATGACAGAAGATGCCAAGGAAACATCTCTATGTAGTTACAGCCTTATCTGCAAGCTTAGAAGCATCTGTTTAAAAGCAGTGATATTCTTACTTTGCTTCTTCAATTCTGCTTCATTTTGCTTTTTCATTTTGAAACAGCAATGTCCCCTCATGTCCAGGAAGGCTGATGGTATCCTGGGGTGCATAAAGAAGAGTGTGGCCAGCAGGTCGAGGGAAGTTCTTCTCCCCCTCTACTCTGCCCTAGTGAGAGCACATCTGGAGTATTGTGTTCAGTTCTGGTCTCTCCAGTTCAGGAGGAACAGGGAAATACTAGAGAGAGTCCAGTGGAGAGCTACAAAGATGATTAAGGGACTGGAACATCTCTCTCATGAGGAAAGACTGAGAGCCCTGGGACTGTTTAGCTTGGAGGAGACTGAGAGGGGATCTTATTAATGTTTACAAATATCTGAAGGGTGGGTGTCAAGTAGAAGGGGCCAGTCTCTTTTCAGTTGTGCCCTGTGATAGGACAAGAGTAATGGTCACAAGCTGAAACACAGGAAGTTCCACCTGAACATGAGGAAAAACTTCTTCACTGTGAGAATGACAGAGCACTAGAACAGGCTGCCCAGAGAGGTTGTGGAGTCTCTTTCTCTAGAAACTTCTCTAGAGACTTTCAAGACCAGCTTGGATCTGTTCCTGTGTGGCCTGCCCTGGGTGTTCCTGCGTTGGCAGGGGGGTTGGACTCAATGATCTCCAGAGGTCACTTCCAACCCCTACCATTCTGATTCTAGGATTCTGAATATGACTATCCGTTGCCTAATAATCTCCTCCATATACCAGGAAACAATCTGATAAAGCTACAGGTTGGGATTTGGATCTTGCCTCTGTTAGGAAATTTTGAAGACCTGCTCTAGAACAAGCGTGTCCCTTCAGGGATAGTTTTATTCAGGTAGGAGTGACCCTGAAATGCTTGTAAGGCTAAAGAATTGCATTACTGCTACCTATTACCTGTCAGTAACATGGTAGACAAGCCTCTACTTGTGAGGAAGATGGCTGTAAACCTTGTAAGTAAAAAATAAAGGAGATTGTCCTCACATACTTCTGGTTACTATTTTTATTTTGAGGCTGCATTCTGCATCTCATCTTACCCTTTTCCCACACCCTGTTTTTAAGAGGCTGTAAAATGGTCTTCCAGGTTCTGAACCACATCACCACACCATTTAAATTATCTCAGCCATGTTCTGCTAATCCTTTTTTTTTAATCTGCTTCAGGAAAAGACCACATTCTACTAGTCCATTCCTCTTTTATTCTCATTAGTAGTTTCTCGGATCCACAGAGTCCTTCAGAACTCAAGAACTCAAGAGAGATAGGAGTGAAAATGTGTAAGGAATGTCATCATTGTGCTTTCCTGTGGCCAGTTACAGCTGTAGGCATAAAGAGTTCATTTACAAACCTTTATATGATGGGAAATGAACTGGGTTTCTTGTGCCTTGCTTTTTAGTTTTTCTTCTCACTCACATGCTAAAGTGTAGAGGTTGGGGAAGTCAGCCAAAGACTGATAGTATTATTAAATTTTGCTACAATTTATATTGGGGAAAATGACTTATATGTCCAATGTTCCTAAAATTTTTATTCACAGGTTAGAGAACATGAGAACCTACTTTTGGACCAAACAATGCAAATGAAAGGTAACATTCTTAATCAATGGATCAATTCTTTAGCTCTTAGAGTTCGATTAGATGTACCTGTAATATCTGTAACACTGGATCTCATGACACTAAAGAACAAAACAAAACAAAACCCCAAACAAACAAAAAAAAGCAACAACAAAAAAAAAGCCAAAGGAGACGGAGACCTATAACTGTGATGAACTTCTGCAAAAGGTAATAACAAGGCTAGGAGAAAAAGTGCCATTACACTGACAACACAATGCAGTTCAGTGGATAGTAAAAGGGTCTAGATCCTACTCCCATCCATGTCAATGGCATTATATGATTAGGTCTTCATGGCAGAATTAGTGCAGGCAACTAGTAGCAGCAGCCATGGCTGGATGTTCAGCTCAGCTTAGCACACACTCTGCTGCAGCAGGGTGGGTCCCCAGCCATCTCTCAGAACGAGAAGTGAAAGCATTGCATAAGCATGGTATTGGAGCCAGCTAGACAACTGCTACCCAGGCTAGGATCTTGAGCAGGTGCTGCCATCCACTGCATGGATACACCAGCAGCTCTGGAGATAGTCTGGAAAGCTTTCCATTGTGTATTAAAGAGATGCATCTCATCAGAGCAACAGTTGCTATAATACCAAGGACATAACGTTTTCCTATTGGTACAACACTCCCCCATATGTCTCACTAAATGTTTTAGGCTGCCACCCATGGTTCTTTGTTTTGTAATGAGGTGACTACTCCGGAAGACACCACAGTGAATTTTGCACTATTTGCAGGAGATATTAATTATTACAGAAAAGTGTTGGAAAATTGGTCATCCTCATTCCAAGTGGGCACATTGAGATCTAATGAAAGCAAGCTCAAAACTCTAGAGCAGATCTCCATCTACTGTAAACATCCTTAAAAGTGGAAGAAGTGACTCTGGCACAAAAGCTAAGGCAAGCAAGCATTCCACTTAACTCTGCAGTGCAGACAGACCCACACCTAAAGAATCCTAAATTATCAGGAAATTAATTATGTCATTTACCTATCTCACCAGCCTCTGCTTACTTCAATAACAGTTAATCCATCATCGAAGTGCTGACCCTTTCCTTCAAAGAAATAATTGTGCCTAACTTCCCTTTGTTGCCTGTTGATGTGAAGGTTTAGTTGCCATTCATTTAATTGCTCCCAGTTAAGCAATGTCGGGGATCACTTACACAAACTATTGAGTAACACCTATGCTGAAGCATGAAATCACTGTCTACCAGCTACTCTTCGTTAATGCTATAGATGTGGATGCTTTTAATCCACTGAAACAGTGCATTGCTTCAAGATACAAGAAAGCAGCTCCTCATTAATCTCCCTGTATAGACCAAGTGTTTCTAATTACACCGTACTACTTCAGTGCAGAGAGAAGCTGTGTGTTTGTCCTTGTGTGAATGCTGAAGTCCCACCTGACAAAATATAAAAACTGTAAGTGAAGCATTGCTTTTGAAATTGGATTTAATCAAACGGATACAGCAGAAGGGATGTTCAGAGCACAGCATGACTATTAGGACAACATTTGACTGGAATGGAAAAGCCATCATCAGGCATTTGGAAAAGGAATAAGGCAACAAGTGGCAAGCACAAAGGAGTGTTAAAATTTCAGCTCAAACTTCTGTATAATGTTGACAGAGACAATGTCAACCTCTGTACAGAAATTCTGCTGCTGAAAAAGAAATATATATATATTTCACTATAAGCTAAATAAGCAATAATGGGACATTCCTTTTAACATTGAATACCATTTGGATGCAACTATGAGCAGTTCACACTTACATAATAAGACCAAGCACAGATCCATTTGCAAAAAATGAAATACAAGAAGTGAAAATTACTGAGATTAAGACAGAGTGCTTAGAAGCTGGGTGTCCAGACAGCATGACTCATGACACAAACCTTAGCTCTGACACATCTCGAGCCAGAAAATCACTCTAATTTGTGACATTGATTGCAATCAGTGAAGTGGCTACTGTACATAATAGCTGCTCTTCTGTGCAGTACATTTTGTGCTGTACTTGGCTGATGCAATCCAATTTATAGACTGCCAGGTACTAATCCCCAAAAGGGAGGAAGTCTTACTTGCCTTTCTCCTCTGAAGCAAAGCTTTTCCTTTTCTTTGTTTTGACCCCATTTGTAAGACATATCTGAACACTTCACTGTTCTCTTGGACCCCAGCATACTCCAGCATTACTTAGATGGCAGTCATAAAATGCAATATGAGGCTGATCCAAAGAGCAGTAAACCAGTGGAAGAAAGCCTATGGAACTGAGGTTTGGGGGAATCAAGCAAAGAAGGTGGGTAGCACAATCTGTAAAGGTCTATTTTAGGTTTCTCAGTCTCCAAAATATTCATCAGTGTTAAAAGGAATAGCAGAAGAACAGACATGAGTTTTGGTTTACTTTCTCTACTCATTTGCCTGTTATATTCAGTGTTTGACAGGTATATAGCTATATATAAAATATAACAGATGAATTTATCTAATACACCAAAATCTTTGATCTAAGGCATATGCTAGATTTAAAAACAAAAAGCAAGCAAAATCAAAACAAAAAAAAAACCACAACAAAACAAAACAAACAAAATAACCCAAAAAATCCACAAAACCAAAACAACCAAACAACAACAACAACAACCTCAACAAAAAACACACACACACACAAAAATAAACAACAACAAAAAAAAACCCCAACAACTTATCCCTGGTGCATTGTTCTTAGAATAACTTCTTTCACTTCCATAATACCAACAGGTAGACTCTTTTCCACCATATGCCTTAGAGAATCTACCTATCAGCAGCTGAGTTGTTCATGGTGATGTTCTTTTCATGTTCATTTTATGTAGACCATGACAGCCTGACACAGGAAACTCAATCTATTCTTACTAGCACCAAGGCTCTGCAGAGCTATAGTGTCTATACCACAAACACTTGGTTTGGAGACAAGAGAAAGATCTCTTGAGATAATGAAATGAAGTTACCAAACCAAATGGATGAATGACTACTCTGGGCAATAACTGATTGCCCAGCTTGATAAGGACCAGATCTGGCATTCCCAAGACATTTCTGACTCATTCCCATTTCTTCATGATGCAGCTAGAACCAAAACATGGTCACTTTTGTATCTCTCTCCATCTTAGTCCTCACCTGCTCCATCACAGCCGCTATCTCCATGGCTTGGCTGGGTGAAATCAGAAACCGCTACAGATTGTGTTCTGCACCATAGAATTTTGCTAGCTGCAATATCTAGCAGGGTGTCTTCAAAGGCTCATTCAGAGTTTAAACCCTAGATATCAGGATCTGAAGATAGGCTAAGTTAAGAGTGACCATATGTTAAGCTTCCAGATCATAGAATCATTTAGTTTCAAAAAGATCATCAAGTCCATCCATTAACCAAGGAAATGGAGATGCTATTGGTGATAAATGGACATCATTACAGATCTCCATCTGATGCGAGGGGGTGGAAGGTCACAAGATATGAATCTCTCCCAAGTCCTGGGCCATACTCTAGTTTCAGTAATTCAAGGAGGAAAGGGGATAGAGAGACAGCCAATCCTTGCTGTGGCACACCCTCTTTCCTTCTTGTACCACTCATACTTTTTCACTTTGTGCCTTCGCTCCCCTCTTCTCAGTAACTATGACCAGCAGCTAAAATAATATTGCTTTAACACATATTAGAAAATCTGTCAAATGTAGCTCCTTCATGGCAACTTTCCTTCCCATGGCTGTCTCTTTCCTGAAGCACATTTTGGTCTTTTGGATGGAGCTGAATAGCATGCCCAGTGCAGGAACAGCAAGAAAAAGTATTTGGCTAATGCTTGTGATTTGAACAGGTAAGTACTTCTTGTGAGGTCTATCTTGCCTACAGAACCTGTGTTTTTTTTGTGACAAGGTGCTAAAACTGTAACTAGTACCCAAGTACTTAAATTATCACCAAGGAATTTAGCATTAGCATCGTAAAGCCTGAAGGGGTGGGGAAGGGCAGGGTGGGGCAAAGCAAGACAAGACTTCAGGACTTCAAACAGAAAGAATGACAAGAAGAAAAAACATCCATGAGGTGAAATTACACATATTACAAACAAATGAAACTCTTTTTCTTCCATTTGCCACAGCTGAAACAAAGTGAAAGGTAGGAAAAAGAAGTGTATTTACAAAGTCTTCAAGAATGGGATTACTCCAGCTGTTCAATGTGAGTTTTATTTTGAAATACTCTTTTAGCAGCATAGGGAGGACAAGAGTTGCCATCTCGATACATGTACTATAATTACTAAAAAGAAAGAAGACCTCATTTAACGTGAAGTGTAATAGCCACTTCATAAGGTATGCTTCCTTCAGTGTGAACACATTGATAGCCTGTCTTTGCAAAGTGGCTGATTCAGTAAGTACAAACAGAATACTTTTTTTTTTCAATTCAGAAATATCTTTGTTCTTTTTTAATCTCTAATCTCCCCTTTCACCCTTTTTACAAACCCAAACTGCTTATTTTAACTATTGTTATCCTCCCATAATTTTTCAGAAATTTATCCAGACTTGACATGTGCAATAAAATCTGCACTTATAAATAATTAATGCTATACAGTACCCTATGAAAGCACACTAACTTATTAAAGTTTATTAGATACTAATTATGCTCACCTCGTGTTAATCTCAGTATATCCCTCAGGGAAAAAACAGTTTCTCAACCAGGAATAACAATAATCTCAAACTAGAGGATTGGTTATGAAACATTAGTTTATTTGTGATTGTAGCTTTGGAAGAGACTGGCAATACAGACATTTAGCCAGCATTTTGGTATGTTCAGAGTTATGAGACCAGCGCTTAACTTTTAAGATACTCAGGTTCATTATTTCAAGATGACAGTTCAAGAAGCATGGCAGCTTGTTCATGTAAGGGGGAGATGCCAGAGCATCGTTTTTTACGATGTAACGCAGTGCGTTATTCTCTCCACAGAAGACTTCTCTGATGACGCCTTTTTTTTAATATATATATAATATAATAATATCTAAAATATATATAGAAATATATACACACAATTTTAAATTTTACAGATAGGACATTTAACCTTTAGTATGAATAAGATTGTTTAAGAGAAACTGGTGACATCAAATGTCTACTCAACTAACAGGTGTTTACTATCATGTTACTGTTTCTCATTAGAAACAGGGTTGGGGTTTACAGTGTACTTTGTGTACCTAATGTGGCAATGGGTCAGGATTTTTCAGAAATATCTAATGATTCTAGGTACTTCAATTTTTCAGAAGAGACAAAGGATGATGATTTTTTTTATTTTTTTTCTCTCAAAAAAGCATTTCTTGAAGTCTTTTTGAACAGGCACTTCAGACTCCAGTGTTAGTAATTACTCGGGGAAAACCTCAGCTAATCAGTCATATGCTATAAATGGAGTTGGTGCCCTGCTGCTTGTGTGCTTCATGCCTGTTGAGGGGAGCAGTATTAACTGTACATTAGGGATTTTTAAAGTGTGTACATGAGTTACAGGCAGGCAAACAAGGTACAATAGGGAAAGGTAATTCAGAGCAGTCATTAAAATCCAATTAAACTAAATCAGTATGTTGATGGACATTGGTTCTGTTTCCTCTCCTGTAAACTAGGTATTGGGGTGTCAGACTCTGAAGCATAACTTACTGGATTTGAGGTGTTTTTTTCAGAGAAATAAGCAACTAGCTGATTTCACCATGTCTGTGCCTCTGCAGAGCTGTCAGGGAAACATATCCAAGAGGAAGTTCCTTCCATGGATGTTCTCCACTTACCAGACCTATGAACTAAGCATTTCTGAACATTGTTGGGTTTTTTCCTCATCTTCCAATGAGCTCCTGTTTACTTCCTCTTGAGTACAAGGGATCAGCATCCCACCTAGCAGGAGCCTGATGAGCAGGATTACACAGCTCAGGGAGCTCTGCAGTTTGAGGAGACTGGAGGATTCCTGGTAGAGAGCAGTGCTCTGTGCCCTTCAGAGTACCACAATGAGGAGAGAGGAACCCCATCCCCTTAAGTCTTCTGTCCACCAGGAACTGTTCTGTCTACCGGAGACATATTGGTTGTGAAATGGTGCAGATGGTGTTCAATAGATCATGGGCTTTGAACCACAGAGTGGAGCTCAACTCTCAGATCCCTTAGCACCTAATTCTTTTCCTGTTCTATGCCATACAATGCAAAATAAAAAATAGATGTGCTGGAAGCCAATCCTGCAGAACAAAGAAACAACTAGATTTGTTATCAGCAGATGCCTGACAATACACGGTCTAAGAAGGCTCAGCTCTGTTATCATCCATCTTAGTTTACCTGGGATAACCCCCCTTTTCTGCATGCCATATGCCTATCGTGCAAGTAAAGCTAAAATTAATCAAAATAGTAAAGAAGACAATAGGGCCCTGTACACATGAACACTGTACTAATTAAGAAAAAGGAAAGGGGAGCAGGGGGAATCCAAAGAGAAAAAGGAAGAGGGAAAATTTTCTCTAATTAGCCTCTTTCTTTTACACTGAATTCAGGGAAATTAATTCCTTTACATAGTGATTAAATATTTCTACAAACTCTATGAAAGATGACAGCAGAAATTTTGGAAATATCTCCTAGTTCTACAGAAACAAACCCCTAGACTGAAGTCCACAGGAGGGATATTTTATGATCTGTGTAAAAGAAAGTCACAAAAGTTAGAATTATGGATGTGTGTATGAAAAGGGAATACTTAGGGAGTGGGTCAGTTGAAAATTTGACAAAGGACAAAATTATTGTAAGGTTAATAAGCAGTTTAGATAAGAGGAAATAAAGCAGGGAGGAATTGTACATCATGACAGAGAATCAAATCATTTGTATTTTACTCAAGTTCTACATCAAGATGAAGGAAACTCTGTATGAACAAAATCAGAATAAAGTGATCTAAGACACTAGCCCTAGTCTCCTCCCACTCATGGAAGCAAGTTGAGATCTGACATAATTCAAGTGAGCAATGCTGTAAGAGAGAAAAAGAGAATATCTGTGTGCAAAGTCATGGCCTGAAATTCAGTTTTACAAAAGGAAGCCAAATATTAATTGACAAGTAACAAGATATCACAATATAAAATACATGTAAAAAAGTACTTAAAAGGGAAAACTCCTGCAGGCAAGCAGCTACCCAAATCATGAAGTAGAGAACATTAACCGGAAGGAAAAATCAGGCAAAACAAAACAGGTATAAAATACTGGAAAAGTAATACAATGCACACAAAATGTGAAAGAGGAATTTGGGAAGGCAGTAATGCACAGTTACATTTTGAAAAGCAGAGACATGCTTAGGGATGTCCAGCGAAGGTGGAGGAGTATCTAGACAATTGTAATCATAAACAATTTATGCTTGTAAGTGGGATGGTGGACATACACAGGTGGACATAAAGACATTATAGATAATCAGAATAAACCTTGGAGGGCCATGGAAAACACGGGGGGAAGTGCATGGCAGAGAGAGAGAGAGTGGAAGGTACAAGGGGGAAAATTGAGAATGCAAATAATTAATATACAGCCAACTGCTCTGTGGCTATTCCCATACTGAATGAACTTTTATAGAAAACTAGACTGATGAACAAGCAAAGGCAAAAAGTACTGAAGAAAAAAAAAGTTTAAAGAAGGGTTATATACTTAAGTTTGCCAACAAGAGTCAAGAAAAAAATCAGAAGACAGGAAAGAAAGTTAAATTGCACAACAGGTTAGGAAAAAAAAAAAAAAGTTTTTTTTTAAATTGAAGAAGGAACCACTAAAGGTAATTCTACAAACTAGAAGTGTTTACCTAGTCCAGCTTGTCTTTGTCATTAACGGATGTTGAAATCAATGAGATCAATGGGTTCTGATGAAGCATTTGAGTCATTCTTATTCTCTAATAATAGATGAAAGCTGTTTTAAGCTGTGGTTGACTGGTGTAATGCCTGAAAGCTATAGCACATGAAGAAATAAAATGCTTTCCTTACAATGTGTTTGGTTTGTGTATTTGTCAGCACTTGAGAATTATCCACATCACTGATTTGCTGAAAATCTGCCCCCTTTCTTCATCTCTGCAAAACAGAAGTGTATGGCAACAAAAGCAGTAGCAAAGCTGGAGATGAAAAGATAGCAGGAAAGGTGTATAATATAGAAAAGTGTAAATAATTTTTGTTAAGAAAAGTTATGCACGCTGCAAACACAAAAAAACGCAAAGCTCAACTCTGCAGCAGAATCAAATGACACGGCATGACTTCGTGTGGTATAGGAATGTCATATCTCAGTAAGTTAACAGTCACAACCCTAAAATATTACCTCTTCTGAATAGTCAAAAGTAAGATAGTAAATACCACCAAAATGCTGCTAAAATCAGAAAATTACTGAATTATCTCAGAAGGAATGACACTTTACTACTCCATTTCTAACATATTGTGCATACTTATGTTAATTTTGATAAGATTTGCATATACTGCTGAGTCTTTTAAGAAAGAAGAAAGACCCATATCTGCTTGAAGGATTTTGAGTCCTATTCCTTCTCTCAGCCACCTAATAATGACTGGTTTTGTTTCTTAATGATAGCAGGAAATGTTCAGCTCTTGAGTTTTCAAGAATAAAAGCCATCTCAGCTTTTTGATCCTGTGGCTGTTTACTCTGAAAACTACCAGTTTAATAGTTTCTGAGTTTTGTTTATATATAAGGATAGGACATAGTAGGGTATTTCAAACAGTGATTTGGAAGTGAAACCTTCAGGCAGAAAAGTTGAGAGGTATAAGCTTGAGAAAAGACAGCATCCATAAAATTTTGACCAGATCTAGGGTGGAAAGGGGGAAAACTTATAAAGTCATAGCATACAGCTTAATAGAATTTAAAATATTCTATAATCCCTGTAGCAGGGAATCAAATACAAAATGGAGAAAATAGATCCAGCACTAGGCAAGTAATAGAGAATAAGATCATATTTGGAGTAATGGGCATCATTCTGGTCACCTTATTATGGAAGTGTTGAAACCTCATTGGCTGACATCTGATATGAGTGGTTTTGGATGTCGTCCTGTTTCTTCCATTATTAATTTTCTGCTCGAGGGCAAATGCCAGCAGTGCTCATTTTAGTTTTTACCTCCTGCTGCAACTTCAACTGTCAGAGAGACAGCAGGAGTCAAAAATGAAAGGAGCCACCTTATAGAAATGCTGTGCCACTATGTCATTTTTAAACTGACAGCTTTTTACAGTCCAATTTCTCAGGGAAAGAAAAAAAGGACTTTCATTTTCACCTCCCACTGCTGCTTTGACAGAGAAAGACATTTACCCAGGTTTGAATGCTGGTGGGAGGCAAAAATGTAAAACTGCAACAGAGTGTTTGTAAGTGGGCTTTTACTACCCTGTAGAAGGATAAGCTGATTTGGGACAAGTTGAACTCTAACCTTTGCTTACCAGGTGGCAGAAGAGAAAAAATGTGTCCACCTGCCCTTACTGCAATAGATGGAGACTATGCTGAAGGATATATGTGAATATAGAAGAGCCAGATACACCTAAGAATTTCAGTTCATCTGAAAACATAAAAATCCCATTTTAACAAAAATAGGTAATTGAGAAGATTCTCCGATAAGAACAACCATTGAGGAAGTTAGGGGTGTCTAAAAGGAGGAATTTAGGAAAAATATAGCATTCTTTTTACATTAGTAGCATACGGTAAGGAAAATTCCTTCCAGTCAAAGGACTCAGAATGAAGCTAAGAAAAAACTGAATACTGAAGAACAACACATAGTAATTTTTCTACAGCTATTAACATAATAGGTACCAAAGCAACATATTTTTATGATGGTGAAAGCCAAGTAACAAGGAACAGTGCTATTAAAGTACATATACAAAAGATCCCTCTAGCATCCTAATTTATCTAGCTTCCATGGATATATGTAGTATTTAGAAAACTCAGAATCCAATATAATAATATAATGCAGCAATAGAATATAAAAGTAGAAATAGCCCCTACTTACTGCTTGACTCAGTTTTTAATTTTCAAAGTATCTGTTAAATACTATTCTGAGCTCAGAGTTAAAATTAATTTCAAGTGACAATGTTATGCAGGCTAAAGAAACTAATCTCCTATTATTTAAAACTGACTATTGTTAATCTTGTATTCCTTGTTTTGGGTCTCTGCTTCTGACAGTGTCCATGACCTTATCAGGATGCACTTGACTAGAACACACAAAGTGTTTGGCTCTCAAGGACAAGAATGCTGAGTATCTGCAAATGAATTGTTTAGTGAGACTACCTAGAATAGCAACAGCTGTGGTATCTGGAAAACATACCTTCCAAGAAAAATAGCATATACATATATTGACTATAACCTACATATATGCATATATATATGTATTTAAAAATATAAAATAGTGTGCATTAAACACACAAGCTGTACCTGGGGTTTCCTAATGATAGTTTGGAAATCTAAGTCTTGCAATGAAAGCACATCATTGATTGTAATGGTATCTCAATTTAATGCCATGGATCTGGATCCAAATGTTTTTCAAGTACATGGGATAGCAAAGCAGTGTTCTGAATTCTGCATCTTTTACATACTTTATTTTCTGAGGGTTTTTTTTTCATTTTAAAATCCTACTTCATCTCAGCTCACTGATGAAATCTTTTTTCATTATATTTTTCTTACTTTCTGGAAATTTCACATGAAGAAAGTTACTTTCAAGTCCCCCCAAAGTTCCATACTCAGCTGCTACCAAGAAAATACAGTCCTCTTCTCCCTATCTGTTTCTTTTTCACAAGACATGTCATGGTGCACAATTCTCTTTTAAAACAAGTGGGCTTCCACACAGAGATACTCTCGTGTACAGTTCATTCTGTGGTGAAAGGTATTGAAACAATTCTCAGTAAAATTGCCTTTGAGTGTTTCTAGGCCTTATTTCCATGAAAAAAAGCTTGAATGTATGAATTGGGGAAAAAAATTATATAAATTATGTTTGTATAAGTGCCTTTGTAATATGAAGCATTATCAGTTTTATTTATGAAGGGTCTGTTGATGGAAACATCATGAGAATGTGATATACAAAAAGAATGGGAAAGCTACAACATTGTTAAATACATAAAATAAGCAGTATTGTAGTGGCTGAACAGGAGCTTCTGAACTGATTGCATAATTACACCCCTATTCAACAATTATTTTATTATTATTTATTCTGAGTTGCAATGTCAGCTTCAAACTTCCTATCAGAGCAGTTTACATCACATTTGGAGCAGAATTTGAATCCAGTTTCAGTGGATGAAGCCAGTAAGAGGTAAACTACAATTCATATGCCATCATATTTGAAATACCCATACAGTCTGCTGAGAGTATAATGTTTTGTAGGTGGAGCTCATTTTTGTAGCTGTGGCTAAAGAGGGTATAATTCTCTCCTTTTCCTCTTTCCTGGCTAGCCAGCTCTCCAGGGAAGTAGAGAGGCAGGCAGCTGGAGTGGAGGCAGACGGAGCAAGGGGTAGCTTTGAGGAAATGGGGAAGGAAGAAGTACTCAGAATAAATGGAGCAATTGTCTCAGAGATGTGAATCTCAGAAACAGAATAAAAGAGCCCAGGTATCTTCAAAGGTAATTGCATGGAATAATGGAGATCAGTTCCTTCTAAGTAATAACCTTAGGAAAGAGAACATTTTTACCATTGATAGCAAAAGCAAGGCAGGCTGCAGAGAAATTATATAGAGAAGGGGTTTGGGTTGGTTTCTTTCTTTCCCACTCATGTGCTTTATCTAAACTTTTCTCAGTTTGTATCTGAATTCAGGGTAGCTCACTATGCCTTCTGCCTTCCCCACTTACAGTACCACAGGGTTGTTTTTTCATTGTCTTACAGTGGTACATATGTTCCAGAGTCAGTTTTGAACATCTGCTTCAGAAAGGGGCATATCTGTGAAAGTGTCTGGTTACCTAGTGATTTGGAGAAGGACCCAGTGGAATTCTACCTGTTTTCCAAGAAAATCCAATCAAGCACTAGAAGAAACAGGTGATTCTGAAAAAGTTCTCCTACGTACATTTTTTGGTTTTGAGTTTTAAAACCTCTGTGTTCTTTACCAGGCTGAAAAAAACAGAAGTCAAGTCAAACTAAGTACAAAGTGGCTGTATAGTGTGAGTAAAAGGCGGGGGCGGGGGGGGGAACCCTGAAACAATATTAGTTTTGACTTTGCATAGACACCTCCTGATAAGAATTTTAATACAACATATATGAGGTCCAAATTCCTCTCTTATTTGCACTGATAGCTAGAGGAAATGTTTTGACTGACAGTAAGTCAGTTCATGTTCTGATATACAGCTTTTCATTACTACAGTGTTATATAGGTTCAGCATGAATCCCCGAGAGCAAATCCCTAGTATATCCTAGCACATTGTTCTTTTCATTCCTGACAGCTGAAATCCTAATTGAAATCTTATGTTTATTTATTTATTTTCTAAATCTTTCTTTCTCACACTCAAACCTCAAGTGATTTCATTATGATTTCTATCTTTTAATGACTACTTGACCAGCTCTGTGTCTTACTTTGTCCACACAAATGCAAATACTCCGATGAGTTTTACGGGGCCAAATATACAAGCAGCAAAGACTCACTTTGGTGTGTTTGCAGGACTGGACTTTTGGTTGTTAAATTATTCAAATATTAAAGATACTGGGTTTTAATTATCAGATTGGTTGAATGATATAACTGCGAGGAGCTACATTTATTTCTAGTATAAATCCTGTGATGAAATGGCTGAGCAGTGAAAGTCATCAGGATATGGCTGGGACACTGCTAGAGGTGAATCAACAGCTAAAGGGTTCACTTGACAAAGGAATTCCAGTGAGCCATCAAGAGAAAAATTCCATTGTATGACAGGAAAGTGGACACCAGGGTGGCCAAAGAAGCATAATGAAAGCTCTTTCTATCAACCCCCACAAAAAAACCCCAAACTAACAGTAACAACAAATAAGTAACTACACTCCCTCTTTTTATGAAATGGGGAAATTATCTTTTTCCAATCAATCCACCAAGACATCCCTGTAGTGCTAACCATTTAGAAACACGTTAGGAAGAACCACACCCGAAATTGCCATTTCTACAAGTAGAAGAAAGCTCCAGATGCAAACGATCCCCTCTACATCATCAGATGAAGAATGTTTGGAATTTTTGGTATGGGTTACGGAATCAGACAGAATATCGTCTTGTCTCTTCAAAGCTAAACAAAAAAGGAGGGTCTGAATATCATGATTGATCACTAATCAGAAGATAAAAAATGACCTTTAATGATATTGTTCTATTTCTGACTTGCCCAGAAGGAGTTACAGGATATTATAAAAAAAAGACTAGAATTTTAAAGGGGGGTGTGCGTGTGTGTGTGCGTGTGTGATTTGGACTAGATGACATTTGGAGGTCCCTTCCAACCCAAGGCATTCTACAATGCTATGATAATATTTATAACTTTTCAAAATAAGAGAAAACATTCTTTAAATCTCTGTCTCGATTCATCAGCCTCCTTTAAAAGTCTTGCCCAACAGATAGAGAAGGAAGCCTAGACACAGAGTATTTAATTTCACTTCTCTGGTAATACAGTTCATTTTTTATTCTGTCAGGATAATGCATAGTGAAGCAGTAAAATTGGGTGGAACTCCGTAGCATTTAAAGGAAAAATTCTACTACAGCTTATGGGAAAATAACAATATTGTCACATTGATGAGGAACTTGTTCATCTTTTTACAAAAGCCTAGAATATCCCATTGATGCTGAATGTCTTCTAAAATAATCTTGATCTTAGAATAGGTATATTTATTACATCAGAAAGAAGTTTGGGAGCACCTATTTGTATTTAAAAGAGTTTTAATTACACAGAGCAGCCAATATTTCTATACTCTGTTTTGAGTAATTCACTTGCTATTAATTAGTATTTTAAAACCTCAGTAATAGCGTGAAACTTAATGGGGTTTCTACCAGACTATTTAAGTTCTTCATTTACTTTCAGTAAGATCTGTAAAGATAAGGTAAGAACTAAACTTCAGTTTAACTTCAGTTAAACTAAAGTTCAGTTGCTATGTCTCTGGCTAAAACCCACAGAAATAGAAAGGTAATATTGTCAGTGTTTTCTGACTTTTACTCAGTTGGGAGACATCAGTAGTAAGTTATAACTGCTGAGATGCATTTGATGAAAATCTTAAAAGCAATCGAGTAGTCTAAACTGTTGACTTTTATGAATTTGTATTGCGAATTACTCTTTGAAGGCCCTTTACCTGGGAGGCTTTGAACTGCTATTGTTGTGCTAAGCTTCCTGTATTTGGAGATAACAAAAATTAACTTTTCAAAGATTCAGTGGTCTGGAAACCAGGAAGCTATTTAAAAGGTTTAGTTCCAAGAGTACAGCAACACCCCAAACCCTTAATTATTGAAGACAATCTTTAATGCTTATCATCCAAATAAGAACAGGTCTATTCATTATTTTTTTAACAGATAATCTGAGCTCTTTCATTTGTGGATTAGTTGGACATTTGTTTTCACAGAATTTTGCGGATGATTTGATATTACCTTTGAAAGGTGGCAGGGTACTGCTATATTTACTTCATTTTCTTTTTATCCCTGTAGATTTTTTTACACAGTCATTAGGAGCACAAAAGTAGCTTCACAGTGAGTTTATCCCTTTCATTTTGTAAGGCATTCCTTAATGGTAATATATATATATTATTTCTAAAGGGCCTGATCCTGCATGGTAATGAGTGCTTCTAGCTCCCTTCAAAGCTAACAGGCAGCAACTTTGGTGTGCTGCAGAAGATACCCAGCAGGATGCAAATCTGGGCTCAGAGTGATGTAAAAAGACAGTGTGTGTTTCAAGCCCCATTCAAACCGTATTTCTGCACAAGAAATTTATTTCAACATGACTGAAAGACAAATCAGGCATTCACCTTTCCTGTGGCATATGAAACCACAGATCTAATAAACTCAGAAGACACATTATTTACTGCAGAAGGATGGACACTGCAGTGCTAGCCCATTCAATCTACCTGGTAAGAAACCACATTAATTACATCATCATGGTAATTACACTGGAGGGATAAACCTTACAACTACCATAAGCTTGTTTGAACTTGAAGAAATGCAATTGTGTTTAACACCTCAAATACAGATGTTTGAGATTTTTCCTTTGCTTCATAATCCAATATTTTCTTGAAAGAATACAGATGTTTGTTGTTATTACTAGGGCTCTTCATACAGCATTTCATAGGAATCTTTAATTGTCAGTTTTGTTTAATAGAGGGCTCATAGATTGCAAACAGCTATCTACAAACTCAGACAGATAGCAGACAAGCCAAAGTATATCACTCAAGTGCAGGATGCAACTTTTTGCTACAAACTATCAATATGATATAAAGATAGGATTGTCTCAGAAAAGGGAAAGAAAAAAAAAAAAAAAAAACCACCAATTTTTTGCAAGATACTTGTTTTAAAAAGATAAACAGCCAAAAATGGACTCTAAGGTTTTCTGAGAAAAACTGAGAGTTTGAAGCTACACAAAGGATTCTAGAAAAGAATATATTATTGAAAATTATTTTCTTTACAGACACTCTGAAGTCTGAAAATGTGACAGACATATTTTGGGAAGTCACAGCCTATCTGCATTACTGAGAAGCCTTGTTACTCTCAACAGCCATGACACAAACCTGTTCTCAGGTCACTAACTGAGCAGAGCAGAGTTGAAAATTGCCAAGTCAAACATCAGAAGAGCAGCTCCAGTAAACAACCAATTTGAGCAGGACAGTATTTGTAATCTCTAATACTTTTCTAACTCACTTAATCTACAGAAGCAACCTACACCGAGAAGTACAGAAAGAAGATTGAAATGAGTGGAAATCCTTTCCTCTCTAATTGACAGAACCTAATGCCAGATGGCCTTGCCCTCTAAAAAATGTTTGAAACACACATGCGTGGTCTGGCAGGTGAGGAATGGACAGCACATAGCATTCCTACTATTGCCAGAGTTGTCGACAAGGTAAAATAAGATAATCTGAGTTTCCCCTTCCTCTCCCCCATTCCCTATCTCCCCTTCAACCTGTAAACCTACTGTCTCATACTTTGCCTCTCAGAAGGGATACATGCTTGGTCTGGCTGACAGAAAACATAGGAAATGCAGCTCAATTTATGGCTATTCTGAACTAGTGTGTCACATTGTAATTATGTCCTAACTGAAAGGGAAAGAAGTATGAAAAATGTTTAGTACACAAAGACTTAAGAATTTAGCTAGGTTTTATCATACCTTTAAATTAAAAAGTAAAAATCCAGGTCATTATTCTGACAAGCTGTCTCAGCACCATGACTGCTGAATGTCCATACACCTTAACTCCTGGACTCCCAGAGTCTCCCTGATCAAGTGCATTTTTGCATTCACCATATCATTACACTAAGCAAAGCAGACTAGCACAAAGAAACACTGGAACAAACTAGAGACAGTCTAAAACCCACTCAAAATCCACACACCAACCAGACAGAAATATATTCAGGCAATGCCACAAGAGTAAGAGAAATAAAAGGGTTTTTTTCTTTTCCTCCACACAGCTGCAAAATACTGACTGGCAGGGATCAATATCAATTCACTGGGTGAGACGTTGGATTCACTAACCCCAGGAAGATGAAAATGACAATGATAAGAGTAAAAATATGCTTCAGAAAAGTACTGGAACACTATTGTTCTTTTCTGTTGAAGACAATTGCCCTTTGTTCATCAAATGTCAATCTGACTTGCTGCAGCTTTCATAATAAGGACTCATGAGTAGGTGTAAATGAAAGGAGAGTCTCTGTTATTTAAATTGAAATCCTCTTGCAATTCCTTGGTATGTAAATTACAGATTATGTTATACACTGATAGAGATGGTATAAATAGATCTGGTAGAGTCTAAGGGGACCTTCTGAATTGTTCTAAGTAACACGCACAACTTCTGAATTTGGCCTTGAATGCAGACACAGAGGCAAACACAGAAAGGAAAACTTAACTGATGGTGGAGAAACTTTGAATGTGTCTGTAGGCAGTGCAGACATGAACAGGCACAGCAAAGAAGATGATACAATTTCCCTTACATTCAGGGTTAAACATGAATATCAGTAAAGAGACATTACACTTTCTGTGGAAAAGGCTTTCACCAGATTGCTTAAGATCCAGTAGGACTGTTAGTAGTAAAATGTCTCCAAAAGACCTAACACCTTATGAAATCCAACCCTGCTTAGTACCACTGAGGATGTAAAGCACAAGAATCCATGAAGGTGACATGACACAGGAAACCTTTAAGTTTAAAATGGTGCTAAGGACTTTTTTTTTACAAAAAAACTCTCCAGAAAGTATAAGCTGGTTAGTCTTTGGGGACATAATGTCTGGCCTAGCCTTTTAAGACTTCCTTGTTTCTTAACTGAGAAACCAAGCACTTTAGACTTGGAAGCTGCAAACTTCAGCAGATCTGCTAGTAATAGCATGTTGAACTCATGTGGAAGTTTAATACTCTGGCCTTTCTTCACCTCCTGTAGATGATACACGCTATGCTGGAGGATAACATTTTTTATATTGTCACAATCATCAAAACTCAAACTGACAAGAAGAAACTAGAGGGTGGGCTAAATAAAAAGGGTACGTATCATGCTGGCTTTGAAAGGAATATTACATATGCATGTAATAGGATACCTATATTGAAAGTTAAATTTTAGAAAATAACAGAAAACTAATATACAGTATCCTGGCTGCGAGCAAGGCTGACGGAATGATAAAGCACTTAGGGACCAATCCATAAGGTTATTTAGATATCAAGCTGCCTATATTCATCCATTTCACTGGAAAATAAGATACTAAATAGGATTCAAGTAACTGGAAGCCAGTGTGGATGCAGGACTTTTTTTTCTTGTTTTTTCTCTTTCTTTTGATCATGCCTTTTTTAAAGGAGCCTAGATGTGCAGATACTTTCCACTAATCATGCTTAATGGTAGCAACATTATCTTTCAAAATGTAGGCTCCATTCTAAAGATGCAAATATATACATAGCATGAGCAGCATATAATGGTCAAAAGAGGGAAAGATATTGACAGAAAAAAGACGGAACAATAGCAGCCAGTAAATGTGTGTAATAATTTTCAAAGCAAAGCTATTTCTATAAGCTGCTTTAGATTAATAGGTCTTGTTTGCACAGGAAATTCTGTAGGCATTTTTGTGAAGTATGCAATCAATATAAACAAATTGGTTTGTACCCTATTCCAAAATACAAAAGCAAGAACAAGCACAACTGCATAACTAAAGATGTCTTTCCTATCCTAACTGTGGTATAGAAAAAAACGTAGGCAAGGTAGGCACATTCTCTGGACAGAGAGCAACATCCGTCTTAGAAATATTTCTGTTATCTTGTTAAATTTCTTTGTATAAAAAATCTTCACGTGACTCTTAAACGATCATAAAACCCAATGCTATTGCTGGCATTTGAAAAGCCCTCTTGTAAAGTACAGGGGTGCCACTACTCTGAAACAGTTAAAAAAATAAACCTTAAAATGCTCTATTAAATACATCCTGACACAAACAGAGGTGCTAGTGACAGAAAGAAAAGTTAAGCAACCCACCACAGTCTTGACCTCAAGTCAATGACAAGACTGACACTCCAAATCTGTTCTGGCAAAGTGCATTCCAGAGCTGCATGAAGAAGCTATGGGACACAGTGATTTATAATTCTTCCTCTGAACAAATGAAAGCCCAACATTTTTACACTTGAGTAAAACTGGGCCTGGACAATAGGGAACCAAAAACTCATTTGGATACATGTGGTGTTTTAAAACACATCACCAGGATTTTCAAATCGATCCAGTACCTAATGGCAGGCAGCAGTGAGATCTCAGCACAGAGACACATGATGACCGGCTATTGTGCATGCTTAAAATCTCAGTGGTTGCATTATTGTACAAGTTCTTATTTTGTGAAAGGAGGGCTGGGTGAGACCTGCAAGCAGGGAATTACAGTAATCCAGACAAGATGTCACAGAAGCATGAATTAACGTTTCAGTATCTCTATGTGACAACGATCTCAAACTTGTTATATTTCTAGGTTGATAATAGGAGTTTTGTTCCCCCTGAACGCACATGATCCCCAAAGAAAAGCCCTCAATTAAAGTTTACCTCTACATTTTGCACAGATGAAGACCAAGCAGTATTTATGTGCGGTACACTGAAGGAACAAATCTTCAGACACAGTGTTAACAGCATTATTAAGCACAGTGGTCTCATCTTTTTCATGTTTAAAGCAATTTTGGGGCAGTCAGAACTACACTTCATAAGAAATGGGGATCAGATGCTCCTATTGAGTGTAGCAAAATAATGTAAGGCTTCTTTCCAATAGCTGTGCAAGCTTTTTACTTCTACTCTTCTCATCTTCCCCTGGATCTTATTATCCCCTTTTGTCTACAACGCTTAATCAGAGACACAGCAGTTCAAACTGCTATATGACCTGAGAGATGACTTCTTTAACACCTCTGCACTTTTATAACATAAGTAAGTGATGGATAAATTATATAAAAAAGCCTAGACTGTGACCTGAGCTAATAATTTTTGTGTCCTGACATTGTAAGTCTTGCACAGTGCTTGTTCAGGCAAAACTCACACAGAAGTGAGTAAGAACTTTATCAGACACAAGCTCAAATAAAAGCAGAGTAGGGACCTCAAGATTTGGCCCTTTTTGACCTTCTCCTTGGAATTTCTTGCAAGCATATTGGGCCACATTTTCAAAAGCATTCAGAAGAGTGAAAATCCTCTCTATGTCGTTTATAAAACAGTACAGTTCTGAACCTACATCATTGGGGTACTTCCCATTAATTTACTGAATAAAACCAATATGCACATCTAGTTTGCCAATGAAATAATAAAAAACTTTGGCTTCACAAATTACTTTGGTTAGAGGAGACAGGGTTAATACTGAAATACCTTTAATGGATCTTGTCATTTTATAAGGGCTATGCTTTGCAGACAAGCTTTGTGGTGTTCACAGTATCAAAAACTCTCATGTATTCAGAGCTACAGTCACCAGTCAACCGACTTCACTGACAAAGCTGAACATGAGCATACATTTTTTATTTCTCTTCATCAGAATATCCCAGGGAAAAAGGGCTGTAGGTGCTCTCTCCCAGGACATCCTCAGCCCCAGTGTCCATGTGTGAAACTCATCAAAGCAAGTCATTGGGAGCAGCTCTCTGGATCACTTTTCAGACTAAGGTGTCATGCTGTGTAGGGGTCTGGAACACACTGTGGGATAAAGGGAAGAACATTTTGGAAAGCAGTTTTGCAGAAAGAGACTTGGTTCCACTAGGCAGCAAGCTGAACACTACCCAACGATGTGCCCTTGCAGCAAAGGCAGTTAACAGTACATACTGGGATCCAACATTATGAGAAGCACTGCCAGCAGATCAAGGGAGATAATCCTTCCCCTCTACTCAACACTAGGGAGGCCATATGTGGAGTAATGTGTTCAATTCTGGGCTCCCCTGTACAAGACAGACAGGGACATACTGGAGACAGTCCAGAAAAGGGCCACAAAGATGATTAAAGGACTGGAACACCTCTCCTACGAGGAAACGTCAAGAGAGCTGGGGCTTTTCATTCTGGAGAAGGTTCATGGAGATCTCATCAGTGTATGTAAGTATATAAGGGAAGGTGCAAAGAGGACAGAGACAGGCCCTTTTCAGTAGTACTCAGTGACATGATGAGAGGCAATGGGCGTAAACTGAAACACAGGAGGTTCCCTCTGAACAGTAGGAAAATATTTTTTCACCCTGAGGGTGATCAAGCACTGGCACAGGTTGTACACAGAGAGGCTGTGGACTCTCCATCACTGGATATATTCAAAAGCCACCTGGCCATGGTTCTGGGCTACTGGTTGAAGTGGCCTTGCTCAAGCAAGGGGGTTGGACCAGATGACCTCCAGAAGTTCCTCCCAACCTCAACCATTCTGTGATTTGGTGAACTGGAGCGGGGCTCCAGCCTCAGGAGTTTCTATGTCCAGGTCCTTGCAACTGGATAGACTGGGATCCAGGATCAGCTACTTGGTCAGGCTGAGCATCTGAACCTTGCTATTGGAGGGATCCACGCTGCTCATATAGGTGTATATGGGAACACATACTTGTATGTATGTATTTCCATAAATGGGCCTCTCTTCTGCTCAGCCAGGGGGGAACAGGATTAAGCTGTTGGTGCTGTCTGTGTTCGTGTGAGTGCTCTGTGTGTCTGCCTGTGCTCTGAGTGGCTGGTTGTGTTTATAGGCAGGTACATGGTGTATGCAGGTGCTCTGTGTGCTTGTGTATACTGGGAAGACCTTTTCAGACTCAGTACTTGTTGGACCTGGGGGCTTTGCAGTGGTCTCACCTCCCTTGGGCTGTCAGATTCAGCATGATATATTTTCCTCTGACAGAACCAGTTAAGATAAATTCAGAAGTGTTGATTTAGTAGCTTCCCTTTATCTTCTGTGTCTTTGACTGAAGTCAGCTTTTTTTTTCCATTCTACTTCATCTCTTCTGCAAAGTCATAAAGCTGGCAAAACGTAACAACAGCTCACAGCTCAATAAATATGGATCCAAATGTATAAAAAAACAAGTGGTAGTTATTATTTGTTATTACCAGTTACACATTTCATCAAGAACTTCTGTTATCAATAATCAAAAGCCCTGAGAATCCTGGCAGTAGCCTCCACCAGTTTCGTTCCCCAGTATACATAATGTAAATAGAATTCCTGCTATATTCTAGGAGTTCTAGTGATTCTTAGGGGTATACATTATGTTCATACAGATTGTATAGGGCACTAGTTCTATCATGAACAAAAAGCAGCTGTTTTCTTATCAGCAACTTGTAAAGTCGGCTTCATGGAAATCAACAATGTACAGGATAATTTTGCTTGCTAGTATTTTTGAATGCTTTTCTCTGTTTAAAATCTCTTTGGTCTGTCTCCTGAATGTCCAGGATTCAGCAATCATTCCCAACCTAAAGTAAAAGACCTTTCTTAAACATCTTGGTATTTTTAAAATAAATTTATCTATCTCTTCTACCTACCATTTTTAAAAGCTGTTTGGTATATTCAGGTCATAATTTTTAAACTTCCCTCTCCTATTAGGAAAAAAAATAAAATATATATTTTTGTTTAGCTGAAAGCTGAGTTTCTTTCTTGATGACACAATTCACAAAATGAGCATTTAAGAGAAACAAATATTGCAAGGCTCACAATGCAATAATGATGGATGCTGTCATGGCATAGGCTTTAAATTAGGTAAATATATATATACAGCTTGTTGCAGAACCAGGGCCACAGTCACTACAGTTTGGTGTCTCTACTTCATCCATGTACAGAAGGAATGCAAAAGGAGCTGAAAACAGACAGTAAACTTACTAACAGGCACACTAATCTTCTAATGGAAAACAAGGGTCTGTAGAAAAAAACAACCAAACCAAACAAAAATAAAACAAAAAAACCCAACCAACCAACCAAAACCCACAAACATTTAAGTCAAATCAAGAAGATTTAAGAAATTTACATTCTTCCTGTAAAAAAAAAAGTTTTGCATTTATGTTTCTCCCAAAAAAAAAGTATTGCAGTTCTGTTGTCCAATATAAAGCTAATACAACCCTACTCTCCAAATATATAGTTAAAAACTTTGTAAACTGTATCTAGAAAAGACTAATGCATGTAAATATCTAAAAGCTATGGGAAGAAATGCCTTGATGAAAAAAAAGAAACTTGGATAAAGTCATATTGGGAAATCCTTCCCTGTTCTTCACTGCAATGTACCAATATTTATATCCACGTCAATTGCTTAGAGAAAAAGGGTTAAAATCAGTTCCTGTGTAATTAAATTACTTCTGATTACTCTTTTTGTGGTCAAACTTAGAGATTACTTCAGAACAAATACACTTTAGGGATTCAGACCTAACTCAGGTAAATTATCCAGGTTTCTACTTGGCTTTCCAAAGGAAATCACTGGTTATGTGACTTAATTTTTACATGAAAGTGAGCAAAAATGCTACAAGCAACAGTTCCATGACATTCTGGGTTTGGTTTTATCCAGCTGTATTAGTTATTTTACTGGGTGATACATAGACATTATTAGCTAATCTACATAGATGTTAAAACCAGAAAAATGTATGTATGTAACATTGTGGATGGAAATGCTCTTGTAGTAACTGCCACGCTCTAAGGCGGTATTTTTGTAACAACAGATTCTCCCTAGTGCCACCAGTACTGAATGAAGCTGGAGACGACAGTGTGGGATATGAACAAGACCTCGTAAGTCCAAAACATATTTGACAGATGTTGCAAGTAGTGGCAGCTTTAAAGCTTGTTGGCTGGTGGGAATCTCAACCGAAAAAACTCTAGTAGGCTTGTGTGCAACTGCACATGTATCTGTGTTTGCATGCATGTAACTCAACAGAGACCTCCCTCAGGGCAACTGGGTAGGCTCAGGAGTGTCCTAAGACTGTACGTTCACACTTCATCATATATATTTAGATAAAGGTGGAAATTTATCATATATATTAAGAAGCTGTTATATGTAAGGAACTTTGCTGGTCATCTCTAATCTAGCAGAGCCTGTAGCAACTTAAGACAACACAAGAAGACTGTTCAGAGTAGTAACAAAGTGTGGTAAAAGTTTTGCAGATTTTTTATAGGTGACTGGCCATTTTTTTCTGTTTTCCAGTACTTATTAAGTAAACACTCTTGCTTCATTAGTATTACTCTGATAATGAACAACTTATATTGTTCTTAAACTTTTGTTGCATTATGTTGCCACTGGACATCCCTATTAAAACAGAATGATGAAGAATGGTTTTAGCAGGGTTCATAATATTCTTGTGGGGTTGGACCCCACTATCCCCAAGGTGAGAGCCACCTCTGCTTGCAAAAGTCTTCTGACATTTTTGGGATTTGTTTATTTTTAATATGGGCAGAAAAAAAGAAACATAAAATATAGCACAAATTCTTCTGAGTTGCAGCATACATTCCCATATTATCTATTTCTTAGCCAGTCCCCTGAAAAATACAAATCATAAACATTGAAAACACCAAGATATATAACAGACCTAGTCCAAAAATAATTAAATGTCACAAATAATTACTGTCTACTTGACAATTACAGCAGGGGTACAATTTATCAAAGGAATGGAGGGATAATTGAGACAATTTGACAGCAAGTGTTCAGGACGAAAGAGTGCTGGGTCACACAGACTAAACCATCCGTGTTATAAAGCACAACAGCAGCAAAACCTCTAAATATCAACACTGCCCATTGTTTTAGAGTAAAAGGTATGGACATACAGGCAGCCTGTCCATGGCATGCACAGTGAATTTTTAAAGAAGAATTGCAATGGATCCTTCTGGAAGTCTCCACCTCCCCAGTGTTGTCTTCTAGCCCTGAGGTGCTGACCCTGTTCTGCCACGGGTCTCCAGGAGATAGTGGCCCTTCTCTAGCTGGCTCACCAGTGCTCCTTCTACCTCTAGCCCACATCCCTGAGACTCTGGGCACTTCCTAACACACCAGTGTTGTGAGAAAAGAAAGAAAAAACAAGGAACTCATAGATTAAACTATCCATATCTTTCTGCTCTGAACCAGTGCTTAGAGCTCTGATACAACCAGAGCAAGATATACCTCAGAAACTCATTCTAATAAAATATTTCTAATTTCTATCTGTAATCAGGCTTCTCTCACTGACTGAAATTAACTCTTCCCACTGAGATGACTGAGCTGCACGTGCTCCTTTTTGCACTACACTCCAAGGCAGAAGTACTAGGGGTCCACTGGATCTCCTAAGATACCTCTAAATACCTCATGTGACTCCTGAGGGCTTTGCAACTTCATGTATTCTCTACTTAAGGTGTAGATACGGTATGAATTCTTAGGAGCATAAAATCAAAAAGTAGGTCTATGAATTAATCAACATTTCTTTATTGCAATCCAGTGTAAAACATTTCTCTAGCGCAGTCATTTCTGATCAGTACAGCTCTGCTGTAAATTGGCTACAAATGACATACTACATTGCCACCTAGCGAAAAAAAAAGAAAATTCAACTAAAATAAAACGATGGAGTGTACAGCAGTATTTTTATGATATGGATATCCTGAAAATTCACATCTCTGGCTCTCTTGTGAGAGTTACATGGTGTGTAAGCAGGCATTCACTGACCATCTTAATCCTTGTGCCTGTGTGCATGTTTGTGCATGTGTACATTGCCCTGCCTAATCACAACGCACATACACACAATTATGAGTGTATCTGCAATATATCCACTTAGATGGATGTAAGTTTTACCTTGTGAAAATATAGTTACGCTGCCAACACTGTCAAGAAAGTACAGAAACCTTATGTGGTGCAGTCTGTCATGCTTGTCATCAAACTACCTATGCCTAGATAACACTAAATCTAATTTGTTCAGAGTGATGAGGCAGTCCAAATTCTGCTTAGGCACTTCAGACTGTGCTGGTTTACTTGGATTCTGCCACCAACAAGCTGGCCTACCAGAAGATTTGCCATGGTTTCTAAGATAGAGTGCAGGGAAAAAAGATCTGTGGTGGAGCTCCTGGACTGACAAATGGCAAGTGATATCTTGACAAACACCATATGAGCTTTTCTGTCATGCTCAAGGCAGTTTATGAACTTACACAGGACATGGCAATGCCAGACAAGAGCAGACAAGGTGAAAATGTGCTGATCACAGATTATGAAGGTGTGAGGCAGTGCTGTACTGAGGACTTTTGAATGTACTCAACCACCCCATCAACAGAGATGTTTCTCATGACATCTTCCCCACTACCACTCTCCACCAAGCAGGCAAGGTCATGACCTGAAGAGTTTAAGAACCAATATGTCATTATTTTTTCCAGCACGAAATATTCAGCTGCTAAGCATAAGATGACAAAACGAATTACATGACAGGGATTGCCCTCTAGAACAGTAGTGAACAATAGAGCCAAATGCAGCCAAATTGCTAAGTCATTTGTTGATCAAGGGTCATTTTCAGTGGCATACTTCCTCAGCTGAGTTCATTTTCGTTAGTATAAAGTAACTGAAATGCAGTCAAATACATGCAGTGTATTGAACCAGATGTTGGTTATGTTTCACGAATTAAGCAATTAAAAATGCTGCTTGAAACTCCACACAAATCTTACGATGTCAAATGGAGAGGAAGTTCCACATCCCACCTGGTTTTCAAGGGAATTCTATTATATCTTTTAGATATATTTTCCAGCTTCTGAGTATTATATTTATTACATGGATTGATTTGTAATCTGTTTTTCTCCTTGACTAAACTCTATTTTTATGAGCGAGACACTGAAATAGCATGCTCTTTCATCTTCTAGTTCTTATAGACTATAGAGAGAATCATAATTTCATACTGTCTGTAGACTAGCAGCAGTCTGTATTTGCTACTTCAAAGCCAAATATGTGCAAAGTTAATGAATGTAAGCTCTTCAAACACAAGCAGAGGCATTGCTTATAACTAACACTTGTATAAATAAGGAGTAAGTACTAGTCAAAGATGACACTTTTAAAGGAGTATCTTTTCATGAATAAAAAATAAATTGCAGAAAAAAAACCCAAACTTTTAAAACTACAGACTTACTTATTACATATTATCTTATTTAATACCTGATTAATATTCCACATTATATATCAAATTGCTGAACAGACTTAGTCTATGTGTTGTTACACGCTTACAAAGAAACAGATGTATCACAGACCATACAAGAGTATAGCAGTACACACACATCACTGTGGAGAAATGATAGAAAAAATGGAGTGATAAAAATAGTAGTTGTTTAACTTTGAATACATATGTTACAAGCAGGGGGGGAGGTACTTCAGTCATCCATGACCCATTCTGTATAGCTGTGTTCCATTCTCTCTTTTTTCTCTAATGTGTGCTGCTCTTCCTTAGTGACTCTCACAGCCACATTAATTCTCAAGTCTTCATTTGTCTTTCCTAGAGATGCTCTGTAGCTGTGCAGGCACTTGTGGGTGTCAGGAAATAGAATCCTCTGAATGTACTTACATGTGGGTCTTACTGATGCGAAAGAGACATGGGCTGCAGGTCATTTTGAATATCTCTCAGAAGCAGAAGATGCAGATCTAGCGCCAGTGTGTCCAGATAACTCTAGATTTAAGTCCAGGCTGTTTAATTTAGAATCATAGAAGCATTTAGGTTGGAAAAGACCCTTAAGATCATCAAGTCCAACCATTGACCTAACACCACCAAGTCCACCATTACTCCTTGTCCCTAAGTGTCACATTAATCAGTTCACTGCTGTCTGTTCAGGGGGTTATATTTCAAAGAAACATCTTGAGAGTTGTCAGATTTAAGTCAGTTGTTCAGTAACAAGCCAAAACCCAGGCAACGCTTGCAAAAGCTTTTGGATTCCTACCTCCCTATTGTGTCTGTAGCTTCACATAGTTGGTAGATTGGGAACCTAAGCATGAGTTAGGAGCTTAAAATTATTTTGTGGACCTAGGCTAGGCCCATGACTCTACTGAAAACTATCATGTCTTTTGAACAACATATGCTACTCCCTCCAAATATAAACTATGTACATATAAACTATGGGGTTTTTGTACTACATCTCTGGTAATTCTGCTTACAGGGCAATCATACATGACAAATTAGTCCTATTATGTTAAGCAACATAAGCATGCAAATCCCAAGTGTTTTCTAGTAAGTCTACTGTCAGTACAAGGGTTAATTCAAGCAGCAATACATCATCTATTAGTCTTAAAACAGATTTCATGAAAACAGGCTAAAGGACTAGAATAAGAGACACCCCTATATTTGTATTGCTTGTGATTATGAATTTGAATCTCCAGCTGAAATATAGTCAGCTGGAGCCAGGTGCCATATGGTTATCCATACTATAGCTCAACAGAGATCCGACTACACAGCTGTCTTTCATATATATGAATTCAAAGAACACATGATAGAATATATAATACAACAAATATGTTCAGATAAACATGGGGAAAGCTGCTAACATAGTTCCTCTCACTAAAAAAAAATGTGTAGTGTTCATGCACATATGCATTTTAACTTAAAATCCTGGCAGATTCTCTTTACACCCAAATCCAAAAAGCATTATTTTTATTTAGAAACTTGATCATTTCTATCAAGTCACAATAAAGGCATCTGGTACCAAAGCAACACAAAATTAAGATCTCTTTGGATGAAAATCTGAACAGTACCACCATAGTTTCAGTATGAGATTATCCAGCTTTTCATCAAGTCTTACAGCTCCTTTAAGCGAAGTCTAAGTGACGTTGCTCCCATAGTGACTGACAAGGTTGTCAAATTTCAAGTTCTGGAGCAAAATGAGATTTGCTTCTACATAAATAGGAGCTAGAAGGCTATTGGGAAAATGAACAGACAATAAAGACACTGGACTTGATCACTTTTAGCAGTTCTACTTTAGTGATGTTTTCATGTGATATTTTAGAAAACATTTTTCTGAAATGGTGCATATGAACATTTTTATGAAAGTCAAGACAATGTAAATATAACCACAGACTACTGTAAATGAATTCAGTAATTCCTGTCTCACATACCACTACATGTGTTACTACAGGCTAAGGGAGCCCTGGGTCAGAAGGTTAGATATATGTTTTTTCTCAAATGACCACCTAAGTTATCTGGTCATTTCCCTGCATGGCATAGAGCTTCAGGTAATTGTCCTGTGTGCCTTGTAGGTGGACTAGTTCTGCTGATGAGGGAGTATTTATTTACCAGATACTTCTTCAATGAAGCCAATGGGGCCACCCACAGCAGTATGGGTCTGAAAGGTCAGTTTAACTATTATTTATTCACAATCTGAATTTATATTTATGCTACAACAGCAATGTGGCCTCCCCTTTCAGCTTGAGTCTAAAGTCTAAGTCTAGAAAGTAATTGCAAAATCACAGCCCTGGAGAGAAGAAAACACAAGAAGAGAGAGAGAGATTTTATTGAGATTCATCTAGGGTATGTGATGAATCTAACTCATAACATTATTCCAAAAGCGAATATTAAAGATGACAGCAAATACATGAAACAACTCCTTTTTCACAAGTAAAAGCATCTAGAATTTGAGAAACATTTATATAGAATGCAAACATACAAAATCTGAAGCAAAATTCTGCTGTTGTTTCAATCTGCACAGTATCCTTTGCATTCTGTGGTGTTGCAGTTGTGTGACCAGGAAAGGTTGAGATTATTATACTCAAATAATCAGACTATATCCTCATTAAGTAAGTAAATTCAGACTCACACCTGCTGCTTAACCACTGGCTTGCCCTCTTGTGTCTAGGCATCACATCCTATGATTTAATCAGTACAAAAGGTCAATTTCTGGCACCAAAAAAAATGAACTTAAAAATGTAGTGGTAGCTCATAACTTTGTATTCCTGTGATTTGTATCTCAGACGTCTCATCTTAAAATATAGTTGGTAAAATGATATCAAGAAGATTTTTGTTCCTAGATTCTGATTTGTCAATTTGAAGCCAAAGAAGATGCATTTCCCACTTAATAACAGCTGTGCTTAATATCAGAGTCCGGTGGAACTCGCAAAGGACAGTAACTGAATGGTTAGTACATTGCTGAAACAGATTCTCAAAACAACCTTGACCTGATTTGTACACTTCTTCAGCAGTGCAGAAACACTGCAGAGACGTGGATACTTCCAGCTCAGACATCCTGGAGCAGGAACTAGCTCATTGCCACTTCTTAGCACCACTCTTAAAAGATGCTTCCAAGTTTTTCAACCATCTTTACAGTGAACACTATGGGCCTCTGGTACCTCAACAAGGTTTATGTGGATGAACTTCAGTACGAGACACAGATGCCAGTATAAAACATGGGGCTGAGTTTGTACAGAGTAATTATACACAGAAAACTGTCACAGAATTGCATTAGTGTGTCCCAACAAAGACTACAGAGAAAATTTGCAGAGAGCGCTGTGCACAGACACCACATCATTTTCTCTTTAAAGTTGAGGCTTACATGCTGTAAGTTACCTCCCAAAGCAATTATTTGGGGTGTTCTAACCATGAAAACATCACAGTACTGCATACGTTGATATGCCCTCTATCCTTAGGTAATCCTAACTCAGTGAGTATCCAGTTAAAACTATTGGTACTCAAAATACATGAAATAGAAGTAGACCCTGTAAGTTGCCATATTTCTAAAATAACATTTGGATAACGCACATTTCTGGTTACCTTCCTTTCAACATTGAAAACTTTTAATTATGCTCATTTAACGAAGTCAAGATAACTTTCAGACTTGAGGGAAACAGAGAGTAACTTGCTGCATTTGTCCAACAACTTTACTATTGCTATGGATCACATTTATGAAGACATCATAAAGTTACAAGGAGTTGTAATAAAAAAAGCAGTTCCAACAATGTAAAGTGGTCCATTACATGTTCCATATGACAATTTTATTACTGCAGGAGACCAGTATAGCAATTACAAATGGGAAATATAATACACATAACTTGTTTTGAGGCAGAATGCTACAATAGGCCAAAATAGTACTGTAACAACATATTATTCTGTGATGTGTAATAATTATTTTGAGGTTACAAAGTAAGGAAGTGAGCTACTGTAACTTATAAATCTGATAAAAAACAACAACAAAAAATGGTAACAAAAGCAAATTTAGCAATGGAAACCTGGCCATTTATTATTGAGTAGTTATTTATGACTGCTTAGTTATTATAATTAGCATATGTATTTTTTTCTCATTATAGATATTAATGCTCATTAACGTATTGTCAAGGATCAAAGAGTGCTAAGCTAGGACACACTGGTGCTATATGCTCTACAAACTTGAAATGACAGCCCATAGCTAAAGAGATTTTATAGTACAAGTAGAGAACACACAACACATGGAAAAAGATTGTTGGGGAAGATATGAAAACATGAGAACAGAACAGGAAGTAGAGGTCTGGATAATCCTGTGATTTAAACGTTAGACAGTTTGACAGACCTCACACTGACGCTGAGTTTTATGGAGGAATCAGGTGATGATAACTAAGTAGCTTTGAAAATGTTTATAGATAGCTCTTCCCGAGTATGAGAGAGGGCATAAGGGTGCTTCCTAGGAGATTTAAGAGGTAGATGATGGACACATTCACCATGAATAAATCTCTTCATCCTTTCCAGCGTTGCTCAGTGAATGAGAGAACATACGTGTTTTAAGAAGCCAGGAAAGGTATCAAAAGAGGAAAAAATAAAAAGAATTTTAAATACTGAGAGTAGAGTGCTTCCACAAGTCTACGCAAAACGGAAAACCACAAAGCAGGGTCATTTGAAAATAAATTTTATTTAGAAGCATGATGGATTCAAAATCCTAGGTGTCAAAAAAAAATAATTCACACTTAAGTTTCCATAGAAAATGCTAATCAAACCACTGATTATTTTTATTAAGAAATTATTTTATTGATTTGTTTTTCCTGTGTTTGTATATGTTAATATTAGAAAGTGTAAGTAAAATCAAGATTAAAATATAAACAAATTACAGATATAACTACAATCCTTAATTAAAATTCAAAGCACACTTATGGAAAATTTGAAACCGCAAGAAAGGAGCTAGACATGCATTTTTGAACAGATGGTGCTAGATAAGGTCACACAGATATAATTGAGGTCAGAATTTGGCCACTGTAGGAACAGACAGTCAGTGAAAGAGGTGAATTTCCTCCTGTGTTTTTCATTAATTACTCAGTGCCATTTAGTCACAGTGTTGTCTGCTGTAGATCCTCTCAGTAATCCCTTGTCCATACAAGGCTTTCTCTAGAATATTCTTTCACTATTATGCATTTGAAAAAAAAAAAAATTAAAAAAAAAAGTGCTGGTGGAAACACTGATTTGCTTTTTAGCTGCAGAGACAAAAGTCTATTGGTATCACCATTTATCTTAGCTACGTTCTCTTAGATTACAGGAATTATCAGGGGACAAACAGATTAAGGTGTATTGTCACTGCTGATGTAGGAAGAACTGACTGCTATAAAACAACAGCTAATTTTTATGAAAACGCAAACAAGTTTTAAATTCAAAGAACATTTTTAAAATGCTTTGTATCAGAGATAGAAGGCAAATCAAGAGACCAGACAGATGAAGCAGAACTGACTAGCAGGGTTGTCTTGGACAGGTACTGCTCAATTTCTCCTCAGCTTTCAGCATGTAAAACCAGAGTTTTATCGACCTTGCTGTATCTGAAAGCAGTGTCTGCTTTGTGATTTTTTTTCAAATTCAGCATAAAAATATATGATATTAAATAACGCTGTATACAGTAAAGTATGGATTCATTTTTTGCATTTATTTCTAGCAGGAAGTAATTCACATTTGAGTGCCAGTTAGGAAGCATACCACAGAAATCAGCTGACTTTCTACATAGGTCTGAAAGTATAATGATATGCTGTTTCAAGTTGTACAAAGTATTCTCTCCACAGCTGTGCAGGCTCAGCCTGCAGATGCAACCATCACATTCAATACTTTTATTTGAATGACAGCCATCCTGCATAATGGTCCATTTCATCTGGCTAAAAGAAAACAATATTTGAAAAGTATCATTAATGTATCATTTTTAGGAATACGTTTGATTCTATTTTCCTTTTCACTTATTACTAAATTACATTCCTGAAAATATTTTTCTGTTTTCCTTCAGTTAACATTAATTTGGAACTACATTTTGGCCCTTTTCCCTTCCCTAAGAGCTTTACACAGAAATATGTGACAGAAATAAGAGCAGCAATATCAGAAATAAATCAGCTAACAGTATTTACTCAAGCAAAGCTTTCTCTAGACTACTTGGTAGTTTTGCTTTCAGTAACTGCCTCAAACCAAGGCCATGCTATTACTAAAGTCAAACCCAATACTTATTATTTTGTGACTTCTGTAATAAAGGATAATATATTTCTTTTGTGACAACCATTTAATTCCAAAGTCTGCGGACCATTTTGCTATAATAAAAATAATATTGCTTCAGGCTTTTTAAATTAGCTTGGGTACACTTACAATTCATGCATGCCTGCAAGCTCAAGCACATCCCACATGAGGTCCAAGTATCTTCTCTTACTACAAATACAAGACCAGCGATACTGCCGGTAAAGTGTAATTGAGTTTGGCCCGGCACATAGTGAAAAGGAACAATAAGAATGAGCAGAAAAAGTGGGAAGGAAAAAAAAAAAAGAGAAGTATATTTTATATCCACTTCCTTTGGTAGAAGCGGAAGCCATCATATTTCACATTGCTCAGAGTTCAGTCGATGCTCAGCAACTGCTGGATTTCAGGCCTGAACACAAAACGGTGCGTTGCACTGACAGCAGGTGAGCCTACGGACCTGACAACAGTCAGACTACCACGGCAACGTGTCAAATGGCTTTCAACTGTTGCTAATGGTATATAAGGAAAAGCTCGAACAGCACGGGAAGAATTAAGAAATTGCTTCTCAGACATTTTATGACTTCTAGAAAGCAGGGCTTTTTACAAATCCTTCCGTAAGCTATTCACTGCGATAGATCCCAGAACGCACCCTTTGCAGAAACACCTATCCACTGCCAATAAGACACTTCTGAAGAAAACGTGGATGTAAAGAAGGCAGCGCATAATGACGCTGAATGTGAATCTCATAAGCACATGTGTTCCATCACTTTTGAAAGCACTTAACCCGGTGTTCCCTCACCCCGCAGCCCAGCCACCACTGAGCCTCTCTCTCACAGCTCAAGGGTCTGCTGGGACCCGCCACTGAGCTCCATCCCCACCACCCATGCTTGTCTCCGACACTTCAGCACCGGGGAATTCCACGGACCGATTGTGGCCTCCATGCAAGGAGGCTGCCTTTAGCCCACATCCAGACGTACAGTAAATATAAACTGTATTTTAATCTGCTCTGGGCCTTGGCCTTTGCTGAGAGGAGTTTAGGATTTTCCTTTCCACAACACCACTCCTTTTGAGGGCAAAGGCTAGAGACACGGCGGCACCTCACGATCCCGCCCCGTGCACAGCCCCCTCCCCGGGGGCGGGAATGCAGCACCGCCCCCAGCGTCCTACAGCCGCCGGCGGCCGCGTCGCATCGCTCGGCCGCGGCTGGGCCGTGTGCGCATGCGCTGCCACAGCCGCCCGTTATCGTGGCGCAGTGGGTGACGGGCTGGGTGGTCATGGCGGCGGGACGCGGCGCGGGCCGGCGGTGGATGATGGTTGCGCTTCTCTTGCTGGTTGTGTTGCAGGAGGCTGGCGCAGCCTCAGCCGCCGCCCTGCCAGTAGTCATCAACACCTGGGCATTTAGGAAGGCGGCAGAGTCAGGTGCCCCGGCGGGGGGGCCGGGTGGGACAGCGCAATGCCGCTCGCTCGGTGTTCCCGGTGCGCCCTTCTCGCTGAGAGGGCGGCGAGAGGGGTCTGGGTGTTGGCTTAAAACACGTCTCTCAGGTGTGGCTGCGTGTTTGGGCGGCGGGGAGAAGCGGCTGTGATACTGCTTCCGTTAAACGGCTCTGTCTGCAGCGGGCCCGGGCTCCCTCTTGCCTGTCCTGCCCCCGCCGTGGGCCGGAGCGAGCCGCGCTGCCGGGAGGGAGGCTGCGAGCAGGGTCTGTCCGCGCGCCTGGGAAGGGCCTACGTCGGGTTCTGAGGAGGTTTGACCCCGGGCTTGGGCGTCAGGGAGCCGGATTCCCTTCCTGTGGCGGCTTGTATTTGCGTGAGGGTGCTCTGTCGCCGAGCCCTGGGGCTGCCCCACAGCCTGCGAGCGAAGGGTTTAGTTCTAAAGGTTGGGAAAGGTGACGTGTTTTGGTTTCGCTTTAAAAAATGCGGTTAGGAGATGAAAAAACCACATTCTTTTGCTGCTAATGCGGTTTACACTTGTGGCTGTTCACAACGGTGGCTTGTTTTTAATGGTGCCCTTCTTGCCCCCGAAGATTTATAGCAATTAATATTTCATATTTGGAACTTTGTGTTGTTCGGTGATGTGTTATTGGCAGTCAATATGGCAGCAATTTATGGCAGCATAAATGAGTTGTGGATACTGATTTTAAAAGACTCGGGCTATTTTAGCATAGTTGGGTTGTAAATAACCCCTTATTAGAAAGCCTTGCTAGTGAAATGAGTCACCTGTAAAGCCTCGAACAGACCAGGAAGGAAATAGAGTCATGAAAACTTCAAGGTTCTTGCTTCATGTTAAGGTTACTTGTAGCAATCCTCTGAATTGGAGCAGTTCTCCTCACACTGAAGCTTATAATAAAAGACATACATTTGTGGATTTGGATGCTAGGTATTTTGCTTTTTTCATGCAGCTGCACGTGAAGATGAGGGTTCTTGAGGTTGTTGGAAGTGTAATAGTTTTGCCAAAAGGAGTTGGGCTGTGTGCTTCTGCTGCCTTCCCTGGCAAGCTGATGGAGCACCAGAGTCAGCACAAGAAGGAGGAAGCAGAATTGCAGCTGGCAATGGCAGCAGCCTCAGACGTCTTGGAAAATCTTGCCCGAGGTCCAGCCTTGTGAAATGTCTTGTGCAAAGTCTTCGGACCTGCTTTATTCAAGTCGTGTCATTTGGCACATCAGTAGCGTCTTACAAAACTGCACCATGAGCTAGATCCTGAAGAATAGAAGACTAAGGATTGAATAGGGGATGGTGAAGACTGTAATTTCTCACATACAGTTTCTACTTTTTTTTTTGTTCCTATGTATTTGCTGATGGTAGGCTTAGATCTTTTAGATTACTCTGTGTTGTAGATCTTTTCATTCTGCAGCTGGACACTTAGTGTTCTCATATGAACCTTTTGAGGGAAGCTTGTTATAACTTTGTTGGTGGGGGTTGTTTTTTTTTTGAGATAAAAGTTTTTCTTCCCCCTCTCCCATCCCCCCCCAAGGACTTTAAATAGCCAGTAATAAAGTAATGGTTGATTCTGAGCAGAGGGAGGTTAGTTATTGTATAGAAGTTGTAATGATTGTTAGTGAATAATACTTTCCCAGTCAGAAAAAAAACCAAACAAAAAACCCAGCTTAATTTCTTGGTCAGAAGCACTAATTGGATATGCAAGAAAAACAGTTTTTAGAAAAGTAATGCTTTACATTCATTTGAATATATCTGACTTTTTTTCACCTGTAAATTATACTTTACTGTTTATTTCTGCTTACATAGTGCAACTTCATCATGTCCATTCTTTAAAGCAGTAGTGGAGACTGCTTTCGCTGGTGACGTTTAATGGTTTGTGTTGATTACAGCTTGGAGAGTACTGCAGTCGGGAGGTTCTGAGCTGGATGCGGTTGAGAGAGGCTGTGGCCAGTGTGAGATTGACCAGTGCGATGGGAGTGTGGGATATGGAGGAAGCCCAGATGAAAGTGGAGAAACAACGCTGGACGCAATGATTATGGATGGGTAAGAAAACTAAATGGAGGAAAAAATAATCCCCGTAACTTTTAACAGCCTTTAATGTTAAGGGTTGTTAGCGAGGTCTTGTTGGTTTAGGGCTGACTGTGTTAATTTGTGGAACTAGGAAAATTATTTCTCGGATTGGTGGAAGAGTAGCTAGACATGTTTGTTATTGAATCTTTATATGTAATGCAATAAGCCAGCCCTAGATACGGCACTTGCAAAGCAGGTGGTTTGTAGCACTGGAAGCATTACCTTTAGATTCGTTGCATAAATATTTTGCTTTTGGAGCAATTGTCTTCTCTACCATTTAATGCTGTCCTGATTAAAATTAATTGGGAGCGTTTGGTTCATATTACCAGTTTAAGTAATAAAATAGTTACTCTACTGAAAACATTACTGTGGATGGAGTTATTGTTACTTGAGCAACATCCCCACACCTGTGCAAGGAAACTATATATGAAGTTTTTTTCCCTACTAGTGTGATGCCATCTGTCTATGGCATAGAAAATTAAAGCAGTATGTTAAAGGAGCAAGCTTTCTGATTTGGATGGGAACAGATTTTTGTTTAATAAAAAATGTACAGTTGTTCTGTATTTTTAATAAGTTTTAAATATTTCTTGTTTCCAGCAACACTATGGAAGTCGGGGCAGTTGCAGATCTCAGGCGTGTAAAAAATGCAATTGGTGTAGCACGCAAGGTCATTGAATACACTAAGCATACACTGTTAGTGGGAGAGTCAGGTAATTATTCCTTTAACTGTTTCCAAGTCATACCCTGTTCTAAAATGTTTCCTGTTAAAATTTTCATATATTAATCTTGGTAGTATAGGTAGAGAGATTCCCTGGCAGTCGAATGAATCTAGTCAAATAATTTAGAAGTGTTTACTCTCTTACTACATGTGTATGAATTAGGTTTTATTACATTAATTGCACTTGAAAATAAAAATACAATTTTATGATCTTTCCACTCATTTAACTGAAAAGGTTAACTTGTAATCCCAAAGGTTTTCTAATATCACTGATATCAAAGGTATTAGAGGTGATGTGATACATGATACTATAAAGGCTGTTTGCTGTAAATACTTCATTTAAAACCAAGGAGTAAGTTTTTTCCTAAGGAATTAGAGAATTAATAGACACTACAGTTACCTTTTACTGTTTTATTATATCTCAAGCACAATTACTGTATTTCACAGTTAAATATTACTGAGAACTTGAACGTAAAAAGTTACACTTGGGGCTGTGCTTGTAGGAACCACGAAAGAGTGATAACAAACTCAAGGAATAGCTGAGCTTTCAAAATATGAGCCATTGCTGTTAGAATTTTCACTTTCAAAAGTGTACATTCCAGGGAGGTATATGTGTAGTAAGTGAAATGTTACTTGCCTCATAGCTAAAGCCTTTTAAAATGTATGGGCCTGCTTAGAAAGAAATGTGGAGGTAAGTGTGGAAATTGACATGTAAGCATTAAGGGGTAGTCGAGTCCTTTGAAAAGATAAAAGATTCTTGAAGGAATTAATGTGTACAGAATGAGAGAGAAATAAACGCAACAGCAGTTTTTTTGGAGTAAAATAGGCAATAGAGAAAGGTGAGGACAGAAGGTGTTTGACAAAAGGTCTGAAAAGAGGGAGAGAGGCTTGCAGATTCTATTTAATTTGAGCAGTTGCCATGATTAGATTACAAGATTTTGTAGGAGATTTCACAAGTGATGCCAAAAAAGAAATTGGTCATGTGTTAAATAGAGGAGGAAGGAATGCTCATAATACTACTTTCCCCATCATTGGTAGTTATCAAAATATCTTTAACTTTGGGTAGAATGAGCAAAGATGAGAAAGATGAAGATATGGAAAAGTACTGATTTAAAATATATTTTTCAGCCTAAGAAGATAACTCTTTGCATAGTGGAGTTATCGGGATAAGGCTGTTACACCAAGTCCTTGCCGTTAGTGATAACTTCCTCAGAGGAAGCTGTCTAGAAGTAGTGGTGAAAGAAAAGCTGAAGACACATCTGAGTATGGTAATAAATGTTAGTGAATGAATTAAAGCAGTGGAGAAATTGAGGAAGAATAGTATTACTTGTGAAGGAATGAGTTTTCTGTTGAAATAAGGAAACTATAGTTATCTTTACCAGGTGTAGACCGATAGTGAGAAAATAGAGCTATAGCTTCAGGATAACACATCTGAACCTTCAAACTGGCATGTGAGAGAAGTTACAGATTCTTTCCTAAAGCAAAATATTTACATTTTCAGCAGAAAAGATAGCCAAAACAGTAAAACCTTTTCATATATATATACTCTGCAAAGCTGGTTTTATGCAAGATGCAAAATTGCTAAGGTTATTCCTGGTTTGTTTGTTTTTTTCCCCAATAACTAAACTACATTTTTATTTGTTTAGTGATATAATCCAGGAAAGTCTGTCTTCTAAAATGAATAGTTGACACTAGAGAAGAGGAGGTGAGCTGAGGAATGCATTAATTTTTAGTTGATCACTTTTAAATGTACATTGTTCCTGGCAGTAAAGTTTTAATGAAAGTAACATGACACTTTCATTTTCAGGGTTAAAACCACTGATAGAATGTGTTAAAGTGGCATGACAACTGACACAGTTCTGCTTACTTTGACTCAAAAAACTGAAGTTTAGGGTTTTTAAACCTTTGGTATGTAGAGAACTTAAGAGAGAGGTTGTATCAAAGAATGGTTAAGGCTGGTAGAAACTTGAGATCTTCTGATCTTACCCCACTGCTCAAGCAGAGCCCTTTGGAGCTGGTTGCCCAGGACCATGTTCAAATGGCTTTTGAGTATCCCCAAGAAGGGGGACTCCAAAACCTCTAAGCAACTTCATCAGCCTCAGGATGTAGAAATGTTTCTTCTGTTCAAAGAGAACCTTCTGTGTTTCAATTTGTGCCCTTTGTGTCTTTGTCCTGACACTAGGTACCACCAAAGTGGGCCTGGCTTGGTCTTCTTTACACCCTCCCTTCAGATACTTTTATACACTTATGAGATTCTTCCCTAAGCTTTCTCTCAACCTTTCCTCACAGGAGAGATGCTTCAGTCCTTTAATCATCTTTGTGACCCTTTGCTGGACTCTCTTCAATATGTTCATGTCTCGCTTGTACTGGAGTGCCCGGAACTGGACACAGTACACAGATGTGGCCTCTCCAGTGCAGGGAAAGGATCCCTTCCCTTTACCTGCTGGTAATGCTTCTAATGCTGGAGCTCAGCCTACATTGTTTTCTGCAGTTGCTGCAAGGGCACATAGCTGGCTGACATTCAGCTTGCTGGCCACTGAACTAGGTGTTTAGCCAAGCTGCTTTCCCCCTGGGTAGACCCAGCATGTAGTGGTGCATGGACTTGTTCCTCCCCAGGTGTGGGGAGTTGTATTTCTTTGTGTTGAACTGCATGAGATTCTTACCTGTCTGTTTCTCTAGCCTCCTGAGATCACTCTGGATGGCATCCATAACCCTGTGGTGCTTCAGCCACTGCTCCCAGTTTTGTATCATCTGCAAAATTTACTGAGAGTACTTATACTCTGCTCCCTCATCCAGATCATTAATGAAGATATCCAACATAAGTGGACCCAGTATTGACCCTAATGGTAGACTGCTAGTTACTGGCTCCATCTAGACTTAATACCACTGAACACAACCCTCTGAGCTTAGTCCTTCAACCAGTGTTCAGTCCACATCACTGTCTGGTCATCCAGCCAGTAATTCATCAACTTCTCTTTCAGGAACTTATGGAAAACAGTGTCAAAAGCCTCATGGAAGTCAAGGTAGACAATACCCTTTGCTCTCTGCTCATCTACCGAGCCAGTTGTTTCATCACAGGTGTTTAGTAGGCTTATCAAACATAACTTCCCTTTCGTGAAGCCATGCTGACAATGACTAATCACCTTCTTGTCCTTGATCTGCTCGGAAAAGATTTCCAGGGTTAGTTGTTCCAGCATCGTTGTTCCATCAGCATCTCAGTGACTGAGGTGAGGCTGACCAGCCTGTAGTTCCCTGCTGCCTGTTTCTTGCCCGTGGTGTAGCTTTTGCTGAAGAGATACAGCTAACCACACTGATTGGTTCTCACACTGTTAAAAGAACTGTTTTCTCCATTTGTTGCCTGATTTCTTTAGGACAAGTCTTAAAAAAACTGGCAGTAAAGGCCATCCATGTACACCAATGCAGAACTGAGACTGGTGAGAGATGTTCAGTGCAGTGAAAAAAAATTCCTTTGGTTATCTTCTGCCAAGAAATTTTCAGGTTTGTCTACGACAGAGAGGAAAGTTTCAGAATCGCAGTGTGTCTGATCTTTCCTTTGTCCTAGCAATATTTAGACCAATAATCCAGGTAAAAAGTTCAGAAAGTAAAAATGACCAACTCTGCTTCCTGGAATAGAAACAAGGCTTCAGAAGTTATGAAAGCAGAAGTACCATTTTACATTAAAAACAAAGCAAACAAAAAACCACACAAAACCAAAACAAACAAAAAACCACAAACACACAAAAAAACCCCAACCCAAAAAACAACCAAAAAAACCCCAAACCACAAAACCAAACTTAAAAAAACAGCCAAACAAAAAAAACCACAACAAATCCTGCCGATTTATTTCAGAAATGAGAAAACAAAATACCTGTTTAATTGAAGCTGTCAGTTTTCTTTTCCTCTGAATGCAAAGACTTTAGTTGTGTCAGTTTTTAAGAAGAACACAGAAAGACTGTCCAGAAATAACTGAAAGTTTTTCTTTATTCTTGGACTGAAGAAGCTTGTTCAGCTATGTCTTATAGTGACATTATGATCAAGGGTTGGTAATATAAATTGTTAAAGCATCTTAATCTAGCAACAGCACCTGTTACTAGGCAATGTCAAAGGTATCTAGAACTAAAAGATGAAAGAACTGTTGATATTTTTCTTTTCCCTTTCCCTAACTATAAAAGCCATTTTTAGAAGTGCAGCATTCTTCCGCTGCTTGTGCTGATATTTCTTTTTCTCCCATGACACATACTATATTAATTCTGCAAACAAGCAGACACTTGTAAAGCTGCAAGGAAGAAGTGTAACATGATGTAAGCTGGTGGATTGATTGCTGCAAGGATCAGTGGTCTAGTGACAAATGTGCCACTATGTTACTTTTCATAAAAGCCTAGCCTTTTGAGGAAAATTTACTGTTATTTGTATCACTTCATTAAATATTTCTGTGACACAGCTCAGGCCACTCTTGCTCCAGGTTATTTATGTCCAGTTAATAAGCAGAGTTGAATTTGTTTTTCTTTCAATGGTAAAACTTAGATCTGTTAACATAGTTACAGTGAGTTGAGGAAATTAGGCATTGCCAAGGAAAGGAGAGTTTGTTACTGCAGTTGTACATCATTATAATGGCTGATCCTGCTCCCTGAAGAACTATTTCTCATCTCCACAGAGAATGTAGAATTTCATGATTTCTAGATGACATTCCATGAATGCATTATCATAACATGTATAAAAATGCGAATAATGATTTTGGTTTTGCTGTTGTTTTTAAAGCCTCCCTGTTTGCTGTAAGAATGGGCTTTCCATATGAAGATTTGACAACCCAAAAATCTCTGTCGCTGTATTCCAAGTGGCTTAATCAAAGCTGTCAGCCAAACTACTGGAAGGTACAGTGTGGTGATGGTGGTGGTGATGTGGGGGTTTAGAAGTTCAGTAATGCAGCATTGCCTCTTCCCTTCAGCTTATGTTGAAGTTGTGCTTTACATGCGAAGGAAAAAAAAAAAGTTTTGCTTCATAAACAGAACAAATTTGCAATTACCAATCATTTGGTAAGCTTGGGAAGAGTACGTGCATAGCTCTTATTTCTTAGATCCTGCTGGTTTAGGTATTGCTGCAGCAGCATTTTGGTAGGGGAATTTACCTTTTTCACCACTAAATTTGGGCAAGTCTTCTTCAACTAAACGAATTGGTGCTTGTGTCTTTTAATGCATATATAAATTTCTGAAAGAAGATCTTACAGTAGCAATTAAGGTCCTTAAATGGAGTGGCTTTATGCAGCCTGGTGAACACATTACGAGAGTGCAGCTGTCTGTGTTAAATTTACTTACTGCAGTGAGGTACGTTTTTGGTTTGGGGTTGGTGTTGCAGATTTCTATGTGTTTATACCCTGTCTTCACTTTCTCCTGGGTATGAAATGCTGCATTGATGAACTGTATTAATTCAATACATATTCTGGTTTACAGTGGGGAAAATAGCTTGACTGTGCCACTGACTTGACCACAGTATCTTGACATTAGTTAAACTCAGTTTATCCAGTTGGTTTTTTTGGTTGAAAATTATATTAATTTTGCTGAACAATGAGCTTTTGTTTGTTTGGTTTGGTTTGGTTTTTGTCGTGTGTGTGGTTTTGTTTGTTTTTTGGATTTGTTTTGGTTTTTGACTAGTAAATTTACTGAAAGAGAATCTTCAATGTGAAGAACATAACTTTCTAGTAGGAAAATCTTTTTACCAGATAATGAGAATTCAGTCTCTGTTCCTTAAGCAAAACAATTTATGGGATTTTAGTACAGCTGTATAATTTAAGTATTGGGCTTCTGGTGCATGGGAGTATAGCATAGGTATTGATAGCAGTATTTTTTTAAAGGAAGCATATTTATTCATGCAAATAACAAAATAATTACAGAATGTGATACCAGACTCTTCAAAATCCTGTGGACCTTACAAACGGCCTGAAAAAGTAACTTGTAAAGAAGAGCAGCCCATCTTACAAAGAAGTGTTGATAATCATGATACTATTGGTAACAACCTTTGGTAACTCTGATGCTTTTTGTTTGTTTGTTTTTCTTCCCTCATCCTCCTCCGGATAATATCACAGTGAGTTTAAAGAAAATAATTTCGTATAGGCATTGTTTCCTATTTATGGTGGTTTCAGGATTGTATTACTTATATGCTAGAATGGAGTGCCTAAAAGTAGGATTTGGTTTGTTTTGGTTTTCTTTCTTTTTCCAGTGTACTGGCTGCACAGCCACTTGCTTAATTTTTTCACCCTGAGCTATTTTTTCATCGCTCTACTACTCTTCCCTCAGGTATTTTGGTATAATTGCTTGGGCAGCTATGGATGCTTAGAAAACTGATCAAGGTTAAAAATAATTATTTTTATCTTGATTATGGTTAACTTAGGTCAGCTGTTAGATCAACTTAAAACGTTTAGCAGTGGTGGAAGAAATGAATAAACAGTCCTGTTGCCAACCAAAAGTGATGTTTTTCAAACAGTCCTTAAACTTACACAATAAAGCTTACTTTCATTTTTCTTCTATTCTTACTTTTCACTAAATCAATAAATTTCTAAGAAATTACTGTGCTTAAAATAGGTTAGCAGTAGTAGTTCCCAAAGACTTCTAAGAGTTTACTGATTTAGGCTTGTTAATTGCTAAGCCTGTAAGCTGATTAATGAGCAGATCAGACAAAGGACTAGAGCAGTTACAGATTCATGCCTTTCAAAGCTTTATACTTTGTAGTCTTGAAGCTACACTTTTTGTTTTAGTCTGGATTTTTCTCAGTTTCTCAAATTCAGAACTTTTTGACTGACAGTGTTTGCCATACCAAGGACTAACAAGTTGTTTCAAGTGTGAATCTCTCTTTTTTTTGCTTCCAGTCCACTCTACTAATAACCAATTAATACACTACAGAAGTCATGCAACTTACCAAATTCTTAAGTCAGTAAGCAGCTTTCTTTACTGGGATATCCAGTTTTCAGTATGTTCTGGAAAATGCAGAAATCATGGACTGCCAGAATGAGAGGGGAGTCTGCTGTATACAACTAAGGCATTGATGTATCATTAAGTTGTTTTAAGCTGTTTTATAGTAAATGATGGCACTTATACTTCAGGTTCTCACACTCCATTGTTTGTTTTGTATAGGAAATGTCTCCTTCACTAACAGATTTTGAGAAGAGTCTTCATTGGGAATGCATTTAGGTTGCTGGGCACTGATGCTCCTCCATTCTTTTTGCAGAGGCTGATGGTGGCCATCGTTAGTGCCTCTGCTTTTAGCTTCTACCCATCATTAAACTTTTTTATGAGAAGGGGTAACTGCTTAGTGAGATCACAGAATTTATATTCTGCTTCTTGGCTCTCACTTTGTACTGGAGCAATTTCCAGCAGCAATTTCTGCCCTCTTTTAAAGAGATGAAGCAGCTGATCCCAAATCCTGTTCCAAGTGCCAGTCTAAGCTTCTTTAATGAGGCAGTGGCTTCCTTATCAGCACAAAATTAGCAAGGGGTAGGCTCATCCACATATTTGATTGCCTGTCATGTAATTTTTGGTACTTCAGTAGACAGTAGTTCACTATTTGTCAAATTTAAGCTCATCCTTCTGGGGTTTTTTTGGGTTGTGTTTTTTTGTTGTGGGGTTTTTTTTTTTTAATCTTCCTCAAGAACCATTTCTAGTTTCCAGATTTTGTTGTTGTGATGGTACTGGTACAGGATGTGATGATACCAGGTACTTGTCTACTGGTTAACACAGGTGTATAATAGGAGACAGCAGCTGCTTGAGCAGCAGTGAAGTACAGTTGTGAACAGTGTGTCGCTCACTGTCTTAGATCCATTCTAAGATCTTGTAATACACCCAAAGAGTTTCCAGAGGTGTTTTACAAAACTCGTTTTCTTTAGGAGTATGACTTTTCTGTGTTTCGGGACAACAGTATTTCTAATAGTCTGGGTATCATGGTTCTGTTTGGTAACCATAGTGCCTACTTAACAGATTTGTTAGGAATGTTTCTGAACGTGTTTCATCCCTGTTGAAAATTCTAGGTATGGTTGTAATTGGTGAGAGCGGAACTGTTGCTTCTGGGACATCTACCAATGGTGCAGTCCACAAAATTCCAGGGTTAGTATCTCTGGTTTTATGAAAAAGCTTTTTTTCCCATCTCATTTCCTACGTTAAGTGTATCTGAAAGTTAATATGGTTTAGATTGTGAAGATCACAAAATGACCTTGCTTATTTCTGGGCACTGCTATAAATCCTAATACTGAGAACTGATTCGGTTGCAAGATGATTTGTGTGTGTTTGAGGGAAAGCTTGTTTTTCAGCTGTCTTAATTCACTGTACAGAGACACAAACAACTGGCAGAGTTGTTAGACAGTTTAGAAGGCAAGGCACCAGAGACAAATGAGCATTCCAGATTGGTGCACGCTCTCCAAAGCAGTATGCATAGAATCAGAGCCCCAGGCTTGTATTTGGTCTTTGAGATTTCTTTTTTTTTTAATACCCAGTTAGGAATCTTGTCTGTCAACCAAGTCAGACAACTTCTGGGTTTGGCAACAAGTCATTGAACATACTAATGTCCTCAGTTGCTTACTGTTGCCCAATGGCTAAACTTTACTGCCCTAACTATAGACTGTATAATAACAGAGTTACACACTGGAGGTGGATTAAGCCTCGGGTCAGTCAGATTGTCACAGATCACTTTTATTGCTAATTTTAAGACAAGACTTCTGACTGCAGTGGAACCTCTGTACCTGTTCTGTTCTCCTGTGGGTTTAACACTAACCCCCCCTGGAGGCAGGAGGGTTGCCAGAGTTAAAAGTGTGCCCAAGTCATAACAACTCGCCGGTATCGGGCCAAGAGCTATTATATTAATGCAATCCCACTGGAATGAGTAAAGTACAGTTTTCTGTAGTTTCCAAACTTGGTTCAACCCCCCCCTTTGTTCACTACAGCCGTGTAGGAGATTCTCCGATAGCTGGAGCGGGCTCCTATGCGGATAGTACAGCCGGAGGAGCTGCTGCCACCGGGGATGGTGACGTTATGATGCGCTTCTTACCCAGGTTTGTCCTTATTTCTGCTAGCTTGTTCTAACAAAATGAACTCGGCAAATGAAGTAATTGATTAAAAAGACAGTCTGACTTACTGGTTGCTGAAGTGGGAGTATGGGAAGGAATGGAAGCAACAGGAGCAGAATCAAATCATCCTCATGATCTGTCCTAAGATGTGACTACTTAAATATCTTCATGATAGATCGTCTTAATATGGCTAAGATGTGAGCAAACAGCCAGCAGGTAATGAATGTATTCCCACCCTGCATGCTTTTTAACAGAACTAATTAGCTTTCTCCTTCAGAGTGTCTTGTTGTGTGGGAAACGAGTGTTAAAAATTTTAGAAAGGGTGAGGGGTGAGTCAGATTACTCAAGAGTGTGGGGAGGTTTCACTGTAACAATCCTATGCAATTCCATCTAATTTGACACTGGAAGAGATGTTTTAATGCTGTCGTTGTGGTTGCATAACCTGCATAAAATAGGGCTGTTTTCATCACTGAGTCTTGACAGTCACTCTTGTGGGTTGGTCTCAGCAGGAATGAATTATGGAAGTCCATGCTGAACACAGTGAGCATTGATGCTTGAAAGAATGTATAGCAGTGGTCTTTGTGTTGCTCGGGTGCTTTTCCTGAAACTCTGGCAGTTATGAATACCTGCTAGCTGTTGCATAATTACAAATCTTCTCAATGAGTTTCAGGCTGTTCCCAATCAGCCTTGAAATAAAAGGCAATTGACAACTTCATGAATTATCCTGAGGTGTCAGATACCAACAGTAGTAGTGAGTTGAGCTCCACTATGAGGTTAATCATTAAAAGCTTGCATTACAGTTTAGCAGCCTGCAGGATTTGGATTAAATACTTAAAACATTTTGTGTTGGCCCCAGTGGGTTTTTAGAGAACAATTCAGACTAGATGGTTAATCACAGGTATCTTGTAGATATTTCCTGGTTCCATGTAATTTAGGCATTCCCACATGAAAACAAAGACTGGAATCAACCTTCTAGAAGTGAAGGAAGTATCAAATAAAGAACAAAATTGCTAATATTTTCTGTCCACTTTCTTTGTGATAATAACACATTGGTGAGATTTTTGGTTAGTGAAGACACCCCTGTGAAATACAGGTTTATTTTCAGATAGTTATCTTTAAATAACTTGAACCTATTTGATTGTTAGAATATGTGAAACATAATAGGGAGTCTCAAAATCAAAGGAAACTTACATAGTACTTTGATAACCTCTATAGTTAGTGCTATCTCTAGGTGAGTCTTAGTGTAGCAAGAGTTGGTCAGCAAAATCCTAGGGTTGTTTGCTTGTAAATTTTATGATGGGTTATCTTTTAATCTTCAGGTTCTGGAAGAAAACAACAAAATTTGTTGCCTCTAGGGGCATTTTGGAAATGCAACTGATTAATCTCAAGTAAATGCCCATGTAGTCATTTTTCTAATGAGACTGTAGGTACAGAGGAATTTTATTTTGATTACTCTTTTGAGTAAGAGGGTTTTTTGATCAAATTTCTTGCAAGCCAATTTAAAATCCTGATCAAAACATTGTACCTCTGTTGTGGTTTCACCTCAGCTGGTAACTAAGCACCATAGAGCTGCTCACTCACTGCCTGCCCAACCCCCTCCTCCCACCCCCACTGCGGGGGAGAGAATCATAAGGGTAAAAGTGAGAATACTTGTGTGTTGAGATAAAGGTAATTTAATAGGTAAAGCAAACCGAGGAATCTGTTCACCACTTCCCATTGGCAGGCAAGTATTCAGCCATCTCTATGAGAGCTGGGCTCCATCATCTTTAGTGGTTGCTTGGGAAGACAAACACCCTAACTCAATGTCCTCCTCCTTCCTCCTCCTTTCCTCCAGCTTTGTATGCTGAGCAGATACCATATGGCATGAACTCTCCCTTTGGTCAGTTGGGTTCAGCTGTCCCAGTTGTGTCCCCTCCCAACCTCTTGTGCACCCCCAGCCTACTTGCTGATGGGGCAGTGTGGGAAGCAGAAAAGGCCCTGATGCTGTGTTAAGCACCACTCAGCAATAACTAAAACATTCCTGAATTATCAACACTGTTTCCGGCATAAATCTAAAGCACAAACAACCCCATACTAGCTATTACGAAGAAAATGAACTCTACCCCAGCTGAAACCAGCACACCTTCATACTCAGAAAATACAGAAAATGTGTCAGTTTTGAGGCTTTCAGAAACTTAAGGGTTTTTTTCCTAAAGATTTTTTTAAATGCTTACTGAAATCAGTAATTTATCAGTAATGTAATATCAGAGGTCAATTTTTCTTTAAAATATTATTTTGACATTGACCTTGTTGAAAACTAGTAATAATTTTTAATGTCAAACTTAATCATGCAATGAAAAGTAAAAGCTACTAACTGTTTCACTTCTTCTGTGCCGTTCTTTAACTGCTGTTGCTTAGACTCTTGTACTGCAAATGATCAGAGAATTATCTTGGGCTTGGTCCTACCTTAGAATGATAGATGGCATAGGAGACATCTAAGTCTTTTTTAAGTTCTGTTTCTAATGACTATTCCTGTAGAATATGTAGTAATAATTTCCAATATGAAGTTTGGCTAAAGATTATTTATCATGTGTTTCAATATTCAAAGAAATCAAGGTGTCTTAATGGTATTTTAGAATATGTAATCTGATTATGGCTAACTGTCTGGGTGGGGGGTTGTTTGTTGGTTTGTGGTTTGGGTTGTTTTTTTTAGTTACCAAGCTGTGGAGTACATGAGGATGGGAACAGACCCAACAGTCGCCTGTCAGAAAGTTATTTCCAGAATCCAGAAGTATGCTCCAGAGTTCTTTGGAGCTGTTATATGTGCCAATACAACTGGAAGTTATGGTATGTATTTTGCTTAACAGACAAAGTTTGTTGACCCTAACTGGGTCAAATAAGTATAAAACCAAAGGTGGATTTTAAAGAAGTAGTCTTTAATACTTCTTTGAACACTGCAGTAATACTGTCCATTTGTAATATCAAATGCTGGTTAGCAGGGCAGCTGTGTCCTAGTGTGGACTTGAGATATTTTAATTTTTCCTCTGCATTTTGATGTCTTTAGACTTTCACAAAATTTATGCAAGTCTTAGGAAAAAAAAAAAAATCAAAAATATTTACAACCTTCATGTGTTTTCCTGGGCTGTGTATGATTAATGTGAAGGTTTTAAAAAAGAATTCTTATGCCTCCTCTAGATACAGCAGGGAGAATGTGACTGTTAAGCATAGCTTCAAAGCAATCCAAGATCAGTCATTGTGCCAGGCATCTCATTAGCAAATTCTTAGATCAGTAGGAAATACAATTTGCTAATCAACATGGCTTATTTAGTTAGACTGCTTATTGTTGTTCTTTGATCTCTTATTTCCCACAGCTCTGTGTTTAAGAGATTAGTGTTGGAAGAACTCATTAATTTAATCAGGATTGAAAGAGAAAAATTTTCCTAACTTACATTACTGTTTTGAATTGTATTATAAGGGTATTATTTGCACTGTAACAGTCAGTAGTGCTGTATTTTTACTTAAAAATTAAGTACTTTCAAGATGTCTTGGGTTAAACAAATTGTAAAATAACAATTTACATCATTGTAGTAGAATTAGTAGCTGGGTCTTTAGATGATAAAGTACAATGACAAAGACATTAATGCTAAATGTACTAAATTATACTTCTGTTTCTTCTTTCCTAGGGGCTGCATGTAATAAAATTCCAGGATTCACTCAGTTTCACTTCATGGTTTCTAGTCCTTTGCTAAGTCAGCCAACTGAACAAGTAGTAGATTGCATTTAATTTATTTTGCCCTGTTAGCACTTTCCTCCTCAGTTTAGATGTTAAGGTTCCCCAGGAGTTACTTTTTAAAATGGTTGTTCATTTTCACTGTTGCATAACCATCTGAACAAGTACAAAGATATGTTGATGGTGCACTGTTTTTAATATCTTCTACTTTATTATGGCTTTGTGTAGTGCAGTTGAGCTTAATCTGTAGGTTTCTAATCTAATTAGCTTGTTAATTTTATTTCTAAGTGATTGTAGTCTGGTAAAGCGATTGTAATCTAGAGAGAGGTTTAAAAACTGACACACTGTACTTTCAGGGAAGTGAACATAGCTGCAAAATTATGGTTAGTGCTGACACTTTCACAGTTAGCGTAGGCAATCCATCTCTCTAAAAATCTACATCTAAGTCAAACAGCTGAACTTGATGTGCTTCACTACTGAGGTCACTTAAGTCATGAATTTAATAGGCACTACCTTACATTCCAACTCAATTCTTGAACTTTTGCAAACCTGGCAATTAAACTGTGGTTGTGAATACCACAAAAAGCTATCTGTTGTATATTTACTTCCAGGTAATGCCAAATTTCACCTGCTTTTGGTCACTGGATAAAAACTTTCAAAGAGAGCTCATAAAGTGGACAGGTGATCAAATGCATGCAAGGAGACCAAGTGTCTAATGGCTCTTCTAGTCTCTTTTTTTGTAAGAGCTAAGTAGCCAAAAGTGATGAATAGTAAATAATGAATTGGACTTTTGCTTTGCCATTTAAAAGCATGTTTGGCAGAAATGTGGAATAAAGGGCAGAGAGTGGGAGGGATTCTGCCTCTACATGTGAGACTTACTGTAGTTTTTCTAAGATGTAGTCCAGGTTTTTGTTTCTCTTGAAAAGAAAATGGCATGTAAATGCTGACAAGGAAAAGAGGTTGAAGAGCAGTGGATAAGATTTCAAAGCTTTAAGAGGTAAGAGGCATCTCGTGGATGTTTTGTTTCCCAACAGCTGAGAATACATTTCAGTAGAGAGGACATCCAAGCATCCCTGGTAGTACAAAGTTTTTAATTGACTATAACTAGATGTGAAGACACGTGGAAATCTTTGTCACTTTTTCTTGTAGTGAAAGTTATGAATCTTAATTACAGCTATTTCCTTGTCAGTAATATGCTGTGCACTTGCCCTTTCCTGTAGCACATTTACATCTTCAAAGGTTGAATACCTAGAGCATGACAGTTACCTACGTTTAACAAGGCTGGTTTTGTCACTTTCTGTGTCTAGAGATACCAAGATTCATTTGTACTGAACTTAAGCATCTTGATCATTAGTCCGTGGGCCTTCGAAGAACTGTTTGATTGTTTTCTTAACTTGGTGGCTTCTGATCATTTCACTGAATCTTTGCTAAACTTGAGCTAGGAAAAGTTAAAAGGGAGGAGTGAGTAAAATGAGCATATATTGTTATAAACACTTTAACTGTTCTTTGTCTACTTGAATAAAATAATTGTGTAATAAAAGCACACCTTAATGTATTATTTGTAAGTAGGGTTTAGACACTTCTGTACTGTGCCTTAGATTGTTGCCTTATGTTCCAAGTTGGTATCTTTATAAGCTGCAAAAAACCCCTCATTCAAACTGGAATAGCCATCTTTAATGGCTTGCTATTATCAGCTGTCATTTATTTGGACAGTTCACTTCTGTCACTGGATCTTTAGAGCATCTCATAGCACAGAGTTCACTGTAGGCCACAACAAGCTTTTGTCAAAAGAGCTCTTACTGAATATATCTTTAGTGATTAAAGGTAAGTTTTCTACCTGTCCTGTCTACAAACTTTCTGCCGTGGCCTCTGTATCTTCAGATAACTCCGGCACTCAAGTGCAAATAGAGTAACAAAATCCCAGTGGTTGGTACTTTGAAGATAGCATTATGGATTGTGGACGCACAAGGTTTGGCACTGGCTTGAACTGCTGCAGCTGGATCCACCAGGATTCATTTTTGAAAGAGGTTGGGAACACCCATGGCTTGCTTTCTAGTGTGCTTATGCCACTCTGTGCTAGCTAGTGTCTGCCACTAGAGGTTAGGAGTGCCTGTGGTGAGAGATGAGGAGTGCTCTCTGACAGTGTGCCTGACCTCAAGGTTACAGTCCTGATTGCACAGTCAGCTCATCTGTACATGGGAACAAAAATAAATTGTCTCCAGAAGACATACATGCTAATACATGTGGGTTAATAATGTAGATTGTTTTGTGAGCTAGTTAAAAATGAAAAGGGTTACTCTGTGAAAATTATTTTAATATAATGGTAACTTGACAGTATTAAATTACAATATTTATAAATGTACCATTCCAATATTGACAGAATTCTGAATTTTTAAAAACAATGTTTAATATTTTGTCTTCAAAATAACTCTTAAAGGGTGTTTAGTAGTGCTGCCATCTTAAGCTTAGCAGACACACGAGGTTTTTTTAATAAATATTTTTACAAGTACAAACCCTTGCCGGAAGTGAAAATGCTACAAAATGGTTTCTGCTGGGGTTTCAAAAAAAACACCAAAAAAACCCCAACTTACTATTTTGTATTTCAATGAATTTTGTATTTTTAAGAGTTTTACTATCCAACTTTTCCTACAAAAAGCAGAAAAAACCTGTACAAAATATGAGTATTTCCAAGTTAGTGGTACACTCAAATGCCTCCTGTCTGTAAAGTTTTAAGTTCATTAGCTTCTAGTTAGCCTTTTTTTTTTCTGTCTCTAAAACTTCCTACCAAATTGCTGCTTCATCTTACATAGACAAAGAATCTTAGCTTAATGGTCTGACTAATAAAGTGAACTGTGCCCTGTTTTTGTATGGCACTGAATTGTTCTTTGCTAAAATGATCTGTGTGAACCCTGACAATGTTTTGTATGCAATTATTGAAGAAAACACTCCTGTCATTTTGCTGTTTGTAGGTTACCACTGAAATATGTCCTTTTGTCTGTAACTGCCTCAGGAATAATTCAGATTTTTCAGAGAACTCAAGGTTAGTCTTTCAGATGGAATCTACAAGTAATACTATATAAACTGGTGGGTATCTATTATCCCTTCACAGAGTAAAAACAACAGTGGTGGTTTTTTAACTCAGAAATTCTTCTACTAGCACTAGATGTTTGAGTTTAATTATTGCATGACTATTGTAATTCTAACAGCTACATTCATCCTTGTATTGAAACAGGGAATATGTGTAGGATCTCAGTGCTATTGTCTGTAGTCTGTGTGTGTGAGGAAACATGAGGGATACATTTAAATTTATTCAAATATATAACTGGCATTTATATGTTAAACATTAAACTACAGATGTTTTCACTGAGGGTTCTGTTCATTCCTCCACTTACGTTGCATTAAAATTACAGCAAAAGAACATCACTGAAATGTCCATGGGGCAGATATGGCAGAATCTCAGGATTTTCTGACTAGTTTTCTTACCATTGTGTAAGCTGCTAAGTCAGGCAGCACATGTTTTTAGATGAATATCAGCTGTTTTGGGGTGGTTTTTTTTGTTGGGGTGGGTTTTTTTTTTGGTTTGGGCTTTTTTGGTGGTTTGTGTCTTTGTTTTGGGGTGGGGTTTTTTTGGTGTTTTTTGGAGATTTTTGGAGGGTTGGTATCTTTGTTTTCCTTTTCTTTTTTTTTCTTTTTTTTTTTAATTTATTCTCCCCCAGACAATAGGGATCATGGTAGGTAAATACACCTGCTGGTGCAGTGCACTCTTGGTGTCATTAGCTGATATGTTTACAGTGACCAGTGGTGGCCTGTGAAATAAAAGTGTTCCAGTTGTTCAGGGAATTCCTGTTACTGGTGATTTTTATTCATTTATTTCTTTCTTTCTAATAGAATAGGGGAAAAATCTCTGAAAGAACTGGTTTTTATTCTACTTTTCCTAAGCAGACCTTTATAAGAACAATTTTAAATGTCAGGGGGTTTTATTCGTTTAAAATGGTGATTTCAGAGCTCTGCATGGAAAAAACTTTCATATGTCAGGTGAACAGGAAGTTTCTTGGTATTACTCTTTGCATAGTTTTCAGGCAGACTTTGAAATACCTTTTAGCTTCAATTCTGTTTGTTGCTGAATTATGATTTTGATTGCTGGTGTCATGTGACATATAAAAAGTGATGAGCTCTGCCACTTGAGTGTAGTTGTGAAGTTGATTTGCATTTTATATTTCTTTCTTGGCATTTGTCACTTAAAGATCCTAAGTATTAAGAAATTCAGTTTAGCAAGAAATCCAGTGGCCTTGGTTTGTTGGAATATTCTTATGTACATATGAGAAGAACCTGAAATTACTTTTCCAAGGCAAGCATACAGAGATTATTATGGAATCTAACTGTCCCAACAGGAGAAAGGCTTTTTTGAGTGCCCGCTTAAGTCTGATCTTCTGACTGTATTTGTAGACTGTATTTAGTCTTTGTAGAATGTCAGGGTAATTGAACAGGAAAAATGCAGTGATACTCAGACTTTGACACTGACTTTCTGTTTTCATTGTTGCAAGATCAAAATGTTTAAAATACTTCTCTGTCGAAGATACAGTAACTTGAATTCACAAACATCTGTGGTCTCAGTTACAGATGAGCTTCTTGTTAAACACTGACAGATTTTTGTGAATTTTATTCCTTTTGATTAAATTTCATTTGTTTTATAATGTTATTTACATATAGACATTTACATGTCAGAGTAGTATTTCATAATGCAGTATTAAGCAGCCATAATATTAGATCAGCTTGTAATTGTAAAACTGAAATGTGAAATATAAACGAAGTCATTTCTTTTACAAAAAATTTCAGGATCTGGATGTTTTATTTTTTGAAACGCTGAAGAGTGTTTACCTTCACAGTAATTTCCACAGGCAGTGGTACTGCATTCATTTTACTCATAGCCTTCACTGAAATTGCTGCTTAGGTTTTCTGTTGTTGCACGGGACCATGACAGTTCTGAAGGATAAACAAGGGTTTGGGGCAAGTTGTTTTCACTTATCACCCCAATTCTCCTGCACCCCTTCCTGCCCTTCACTCCTGCCCCATGCAAAAGTAATTTCAGCTGAGGCTTACAGTAGATTTTTAGGATGGCTTTTGCTAGGGGCTAGTATCACATACTGGTGAAGCCATTTCACAAAAATTTCAGAGGTTCTCCTCCAAAACAGATACTCTGCTTATGCTTGCTACCAACTACAGCAATTTTTAAAGTATTTTCCTGTCAAAAGCCTTTTTCCAAGTATAGGCATGCTCTTTTTCCTACTTCCCACCTCTGAAATCAGAGGAATACTGGTGTTTGGTTTTTTTTACTGTTCTGCCATTAATTCTACTTTATAATTTCTTCAAATATGTGATGAGTTGTTTTATAGATGTTTTCTCCATATTAATTTGCTTTCTTTTTTGCTATCAGCTGACCTGTGTCATTGTAACAGCTTTACTGACACATTCTGGCTATACCTGTCCAGGTTCAGCTGTTGGTTAATTTTGTTTCTGAAGTTTACTTCATGCATGACACATCCTGACTTTTATTATTATTTTGCCAAGCAGAATTTGGCAGGGAGGATCCAAGTTCTGGATGTTAAGATATTTTTAAGGTCATGTAGTTCCTCAAGCAGTCATTTTTCTTGATGTTTGAGAAGCCTTTTAGGGAGGGGGGGGGGGACTTAAGTTTTTGGTTTGGGGTTTTTTTAATGTTTGTAAATACAAAAAAAAATAGATAATACTATTTTGTACTGATTATTAACTAATAGCAAGCTGGTGATTTAGATGCTGGCTACAAAAGTTGCATTTTTGAGGGCTGAGGGAGGAGTTTTACTCAAACTGAGAAGCAGTATCACAGCAGATGACAGTATCACAGTACTGCAGATCTAGAATTATACTTAGCTAGGTCACGAATGTTTATTTTCCATAAGTAGATGCTTGATGGTGTATGTGGTTATTAAATACAATGTGGCAGACTATTTGAAAATAAAAATGTTTTTGCTGCTGGCTTAATACTGCTCCTGGATATTCATTGTTATGAGAAAATTTCCAAGGCAAATTATCATAGATCATGTGTGAGGATGAAGGTTGGGTTGGCAGACTTAATACATAGAGAAGTATAAAGGAACTGAAACTTCCCATCAATTAGTATTTTTATCTGCAGCACTTTTCCTGATCATTGAGGATCAACTTAAAACATGTAGCAACATGGTCGTTTCCTACTTCAGTTGCATAGTCAATACTTAAGTAAGATTTTTTTTTTTTTTCTGAAGGACTTATAGTAATAGATGAAGAAAAGCATTATAGATTAAAAGGGTGAATGTAAGAACTGTTGTGAACTGTTATAATTCACATGTCAAGTATGTTTTGCTAATTTGGTTGCCTCTGAAGACTAATTTGTATGTTATAAAGTGCAAAATACATTGGAGTAGCTGCAGCGTTAACAGGCTGTAATTATTTAAATTCCATTCGTAGCCATCCTTATGAATCTGCCAACATGAAAAGTCCTGTGATCTCACTTCTCAGCAAGAATTATGGCATTTCTTGTTGCTGCTTACTGGAAGTGCTAGCCCCACAAAACGGGTCTTTAGGGCTGTAACATCACTTTGCCACGTGGGCTTAAAGATGATAACAGCTTTTATCTGATTTCTCCATGCCCACTGTATCTCTGTGCTGCAGGTTACCTTTCCTCTGTCAGGACAGACAGACTAGAGTTCGTTTTCACCCTAACAGCTTCATGCCAGATCCAGCAGTTTAACCTCTCTGATTTCCATCTGCAGTTTGCGCTGAGAATAGCAGATGCCTGCACCCCATTCCACTGTGGGGTTCATAAACTTCTGATCAAAGAGCAGTAACAAACAGCTCCAGGGCAATTTGACTGCAGCTGTTTTGCTGTTGGAGGACTTCGTATCAAACACCCTCAGGTATGATGTATAATACCATCCTCCTTCCTGTGAATTGAGCTCCCAGGCTCCTAATTGAAGTGGTGGTAATAAAATCCACAAAAAGCAACTATACTCAACAGAGAACAATTATCCAATAGTTAAGAGCTAAAGACAAGTTTGTGTTTAGGCTTTGTCCATCTTTGGAGTATGATTTAAGCTGGATAAAGTCTATGCTGCCTTAAAAGGGGTGGTACTAACCCCATCCTCCAGTAGGCATTCTCCAATACACAATTGTTTTTTGTGATTGTGCAGCTCCACAACATGGATCAGCTTGCTGGACTGGCTAAAAGCTAATTATTTTTTGTATTTTTTCAGAGCATAAGTAATGGTTGTGTTTTACCGTACAGCCACCCAGCTGCTAATAGCAACACATGGGAGACTGCAGGAATACACAGTAGGGCACGGAAGAGCCCAGGAAACTATCCACCTAGTGACAGCACGTACTTAGATTGGAAAAAGCAGACTCTTCAAAATTTTCCTGCAAACTGAAGTAAGGTGCCTGTCTCTCTGCAGGTTTCATGATTCAACCCTTAAGTTAGATGCCCATCCTACCAGTAAAAGTCAGTCAGAGATGTGAGAAATGAGGGGTTGAATCCAGGACTCTCTGTACTTAAGGGAGCATTCTCATCAACAGGCTATTGTCATGTTCCCTATATTCTTTCTTGTCACGTAAATATTTATTTACCATAGATTTCCTATCTTCAGGATGGCAAAACACTGAATGCCCGTACAACCTTTTTCTGATTACTTTCTCTTTGTTAAAATGTGAATTTGAATTTCTTCTGACTGAGGAGGCTTTACAACTTAGATCTCCTACTTTAGAGCAGCTGCCATTAGTACAATGCTTTATGAAAAAGTGAGCACCATGAATTCAGTCTCCTTGACTAGGTATTTAATTGAAAGTCACTGTGAGATGTGCTTTGTGCTAACACCAGTATTTTGGGCAGACTACTATATTGGGCTCTCGGATTTCTGTCACAGGGATGTCTGGTTACTGAATCACAAAGAGGTTTGGGTAAGAGACAAGTGTCAGTATGCTCAGCAGAGCCAAGATAACATCTCCAATCACATTCAAGAATAGAGCTATAACCCTGTAACTTAATTTGAAAAATCAAGACTCTTTCAGAATAGAGAATAGAAGTTTGATCTTGCATAAAGTTGTATAATAATGTAGTGCCTCACTATGACAAATGTAAGTGCTAATGCCAGATAAATATTCCAACTGTCATTTATAATTGTCATTTATGTACCTTTGGTCAGTCTTAGCTACTTGTAGTATGCCAATCAGTGTCCTATTTAACCATTATGTTCTACATTGTTGCTGTGATTTTCCCAGACTTAGCATTTGGGAAGAACTTCAAATGCATACTAGAATTTGAGGCAATCTGGTTGTACAATAGACCATCAAAGTGCCTCTAAAGCATTTCTCACAGTGAGTAACAACTGAAACTTTTAGTCTTAGTATGCAAAGATTAGAGGGCTCCGTCCTTAGCAAGGGAAAAGTTGCTCTTTTGTTAAGAAGATCCAGAAAGAACTTAAGAGTCCAATGTTTCAAACTTTATGGGGACCTCAGTACTTTGTCTCAGGTGCTCCTTTCGAACTTGGAAGGTATCCCAAATCTCCTGTATGTGTTCCTCTTAGTGGGGAAGTGTAAAACCAGTAACTCCTAATGCTAGGAAGCTAAAAGGCCCTCAAGCTCTGGTCATTCTTTACTCTTGAACCCCGGGGCCTGATGCAACAAGGATGCTGACACCCTGAATGCTGCTTTAGTAGCAGGCTAGAGTGAGGTCGTGCATCTGTGACTTGTTGCACTTTCTTGTTTTAACGACTGTGCTATTATATGTGAGACGTGAATATCTGTGTTCAAATAGTAACCTGCCCAATTCTTCTAGAACACTGAGGCTGAAGAATCTTTTCCTCCTCATTCTTGTATGAGAAGCAGCAATTCATTTATGCCAGGTGAAACGGTTTCAGTAGGATGGTGAGGAAAATAGCACATGAAGATCAGCTTCCCTAGTAACACTCCATGAGGATGCACATCCTGACATAAGTCTGTTCCTCTGCCAGTACTGGTTAGGTGGTACTATATATTATTATGGCAAAAATGAGGTGTGAATGGATGTAGAGGGCATTTGCACATCACTCCTGTTGACCTTACTGTCTGCTTCCAATTCAAAAGCTTTCCACTGTTTGCAACATCTAGGAGACAGTATTTTCAGTGGATGTGAACAGTGTTCTCTAATTTACCTGCTTTCAAAAAAGCAAGATAAACCAAGATAAAAATTCGAGCTAGCTTGGTTTTAAATACTGTGGGAATTAGTTGGGTGTAACTTGCACTTCCAAACTGGATGCAGTTGTGCTCTTTTAGTGCTTAACAGCTCATGCAAATGGTCTTGACTCACTTGTCCTGAGCAGACTTGCAGCCTGCTGCCAGTTGGTAGCTGGGCTGGTAGTACTGCCATAGAAGTAGAAGCTGAGCTGCAGATTTTTTTCGTTCAGCCCAGTGTCGTTCTTGTTCCTAGGAAAAAATCCCAACCTCAGTTCCAAGTTTTTCATCAGCAATTACTTCAATCAAGCAGCCTAAGCCATCTGTAAATATAGATTGAATGTAATCACCGAAGCCATCATTAAAATATTCATCTCAATCAGCAGAGCCTGCTAGCTGATTGTTACCTGGAACCTTGCAATTAACACAATGACTAGTATTTCTGACAAAATAGCTGTGTCTTGAGTCACAGTGCTGTCTCAGGAATGGCCTTTTTGAGTATTTATTGCTATCAAATCTGTCAGTCCTGCATACTGTGTAATTGTGAAGAGACTTTACAACAGATAGGGCTAAATGGATGTACATAAGAGGCTTTGTCTGTCTTCTGGAGATTTAAGTAACAAAGTTCAAGTGCTTTAAATTTTTTCGTGTGCTTCATGTATTGGTATAACAATAAAGTGAATCCATCTTGTACAATGAATCAGAGGCTTTAAAATGAATCTGGAATTAATGTATACTAAGTAACACCCAACCTAGATTCTGCAGAGCAGTGAGGGGGGGGAAAAATGGAGTTTGAGTTGCAGTTGATTGTTGTTACCAGGGGCTGTGTTCAGTACTGCAGTACCTAATATATTACATTCAAGTTAGCATCACATAGTGAGCTGGGATTTCCCTAATGAAGTTTTAGGACAGTAGCCAAACTGCTTCCCCCCACTCCCCCTATGGTTTCAGGGGTTTGTTTCTACCTGTCTGAATTCTTTCTGTTGTGTCCCATAACTGCTTTCCTCTTTTTCTTTTAACTCACAACTACATAATTCCTGTTCTTCTTTATTAAAGGAAGTTATAATTATCAAAAGATAAACGGCTGAAGCTTCTGTTGTTACTGTAGTATCTGCATACCTGAATAGTTTTATGGCAAGGATGTAGAATTTATAGTTCAATCTGCATTGCTATATACAAACAAAGTCAGGCTATAAAGTAGTAGTTTGAACAGTTACACCTTGTTTTGATCACCTGATCTCTGTCAGGTCTCTGTTTGGCTCCTAAAGGTTCTTGGATTCCATGTCAGGGCTATATTTAATATATTTTCACTGAAAAAGTAAACCCTTTTTCCCATGTGGTTATATACTTTTTTTTTTTACTTCTAATTGCTTTTCGGTGGCTATATATCTCTGACAAAGATACAGTTTCTAAGGTATCTTTCTGAAACCTTCTATCATTATTGCAAACTTCTTGTATTTTGTTGCTGCTACTCTTAGCATTTTATACTAGATTAACCTACTTATTGTTATCCTGAGTAATTTATGGAAATAATAATCAGTCAATTATTTTTAATTAGATAATGCAATTTTATTAAAACACAACTTTGAGGAATTATGCTACTATAATAGTAACTATTTCTGTTCTGGTCCACTTGGAATCAGTTCATGTTTTTAAGGAAAACATTTGCTCAAAGACTGCTTTATATAAAGACAGTTTTTTTTTTTTTCCTTGTAAAGCCTTGTACTATTAGACTATTGCAATATTAGGTAATGACTGAACTTTGGAAAGGAGCTGAGGAGTGGCAAATACAGTGTGAAGAACACGAGGCATCGGAGAAAGCAAAGGATAAACTAAATGTTCTATGTATATGGTAAAGAAAAATAATAATGGTAAGTGCATTGTTTTCTAATTTCTTCTTTTGTACAAATGGGTTTTTAACTTGCTTGTTGTGCATTCTAGTACTGAGTGCATTTCTTACTTTAATACTGTTCATCTCCAAAGCCCAGTATTTGCTTAAATGTTATTTCTGAGTTACAATACAAGCAAATAACACTGTTACCTTCAAGACCACTATTTGTGTAAATACCATCCTTAAGAAGTACAACCCACCATCTTTGCCTTCAGAGTAGAACTTGCTCTCAATGATTTTTTCACTTTCATAGGCTTTTTGAATTGTAATTAGTTTCTTTTTGATTAAAGCCTCCCTCCCCCCCATATAGGAGTGTTTATACCCTGAGAAATGTGGTCCTGAGTTCTTTTTGAGAGATTATACATTGTTTTTTCTCTAGTTGTTCTTGATAGACATTGCTTTAAGTTTGGAATAATATTACCCCAGGGCAATATTCTGCTTTAAAACAGAGTCAGATAGTTGGAGTAAAAGTGCCTTGCAAATGCTGCCAGACTGGGTTGGGGGTGCTGAAGCTGGTTATCCCTGGGCTGGTGCCGAGTTGTGCTTTCTGGATAAAGCTTAAAATTTATTCTCCCGGTTTCCTGATTTCAAGTGGTTTGGTTTTGGTTGGTTTTTTTATCCTTTCTGTGTTAGTGTTGTGGCCTCTACCAAATTATGAGGGTTTTAGATAAAGTGGATCTGAATGAAGATGAATAAACATTAATACACTTAAACCGATTAAAGGAGCATAATAAGTCTGCCTGGTTTCTGCAAAAGGGTAGGTTAGGTGATTACTGTTATCTTTTCTGGATTTAAAGATAGGTGAATAGATTCCTCTGAGGAATATTATTCTGCCAAAAGTGCAATATATAGAAATAATTTTCATTTGTAGGAAATTATAAACTTCCACCCCATCTGTATTTCTGGACCCTAGAATTAGAATGTGAAGGCAACTCCTATTCAAATTCCTGCCTAGAGCGGGTTGTATACACAGCTTTCATCAAAAATCTGCATTTGCTCTGCATAAACCACAAACTAGTGGAATACAGGTGACTTTTTTGTTTAGTTGATCTAGAATACAGATGGAGATTGTTGTGGCTTAACCTCAGCCAGCAGCTAAACACCACGCAGCTACTCGCCTACTGCTCCCACCAGCACTAACAGTTTAGTAGAACAATATAAAGAGCGTTGAAACAACGGTAGTTACAATAATACTAATGAAATAATATATAAAGCAAATTGTATAAACTGCAGTGCTCACTGGCACCTAAGCTGTGCTTTCCTTGGCCTGGCCACACACTCAAGTCACACACCCTTTCTCCAACCAGCCCTCCCCTTATAGAGCAGGCATGATGTCAGTAGGGTAGCAAATATCCCATTGGGTTATTAGGTTGTTTATCCTGGCTGTGGCCCCACACAGCTTCTTGTGAACGTTCACCCTGTCCTAGAACAGAGATAATACAGGAGGGACTTGGGTTTCAGCTCCTCCTTTAGCTGAACCAGTCAAATGGGCCTTCTCCTGCCAAAACAGATGAACCCTTGCTTCACTTTTCCCTTCAGTGTTCCTAACTACATGGTTTCACTCCATTTTTAAGTCAGGCTTTGCTGCTCATCAGTGCAGTCTGAGAGGTCTGTCTTTGCCAGCTCAGTCTCACCTGAAACCTTAGTATTAAAGGAAGACTAATGTTAGGATCTTTTCACAGTATGATCATACCACATGAGTAAAAGCTGGAAGACAGTCATGTTATTTGAAGTTACTTTTATAATAAAAATCAAAAAGCATACAAACTCAGCAGGCACCTGTGCTTCGTATAGGAATGACAATTCTGTTAAGTTAAATAATTGAAGCACTGACTATGTTTAGACAATAACATGTACACTTTTTAGTTCAGCTCAACCATAAGTGTGCTTATTGCATTTTTAATGAGCTTTTATCTGGAAAATAGTTTTATTATTGGGTTCTCTCCTTCGAATGGGTTTTATTTTCTTGTTCCACTAAAATAAAGTATAGGACATTTCCACATTTTTCTGAATGGGTTTGAATATTCAAGTAAAAATTTTATGTAGTAAACAACCTTTCAGGCATTAAAAGAATCAAAAGACAGACATGCAGCCTATTAAGTTACACTCGATGCTGAGCTATGGCTGTCATCAGCAAACAATACATGTGTAGCTGACAGCAAGTTAAATTGCACAGTGCAGAAAGGTACAAGAAAAATGTTGAAAAGACTTAAATCTTCTAGATTTTGTTCAGAAAGAGGGTGGCCTGTGAAGTTCATGAAAGACTTTGCAGTACCTTTTGATTCATGTGAAAGATACTTAGCCGCTACTGATGAACATTCATACAGATAGTAAGGATGGCATCTTCCACTGCTTTGAAAGTCCCCTTCCACCATCAAGCTAAAACACTCTTTCTTACATTTTCCATTCCTGAAAAACATAATGAGAACTAGCACCATTTTAGACAGGAAGGCAGGTGCAAAAATAGTTGTATGTGTGTAATTGTGACTGTCTGTGGTTACAGCTGCGACATAGTCATGTCTCAAAACCTGAGTGCCTCTTTTCGGTGTGAATTTATTTCTCCCTCAGTGAATTACTAATCTAAGACCAGTGCTTCAGCCCTCTTATCTATTTGCTGAATTCACATTGCCATCAAATGGTAGTAGTGCATGTATAGATTAAGAAAAATGCATGTCTGTCTTTAATAAATACTTGGTTCTAAATGTATAAAGGGTATGAAGGCATGAAACCAGGCATAAAAGCAGTTGATTCTAACCTGCATGTCACAAATTGGAAAATAAATGTTACTTTCAAAGTGAAAGAGATACTCTCCCTAAACTTCCTTAAACAGTAATAGTAACTAAAGTGCTACCGTAAAACAGAAACTGGCTCTGGCATTAGCATTTTCTAGGTTTAAATTTTTTAGTTCAGCTTCTGAAAACAGCTTTACATAGCATCACAGCTGAGCTCCCAGAACTTTCTGAGGATAGCTTTGTAGTATAAACAAGAAGTGTTTTGAGCATAAGGTTAAAGACAGGTTTCTGTTACGTGTCATGGTATCGCTGTGTAATGTTATTGTCTAAAAAAGTGCTCTCAAAGATTGAGAATGTAAAAGTCAGCTGTACTGGAAGACTCCTTCTCATAACACAACCACCCTCACCCCCTGCTTCAGGATGCATCTAGTCAAAGGAGCTTATGTGTATGCCTCCTGTAGGCACTGGCAATACATCCCACTTCTCTTAGCTGTGTGTGGTTACTGGTTTAAGTAACATCTCTACAGCAGAAACCTAAGACCTTTAAAAACGGATGTATTTTTTTTTTAAAAAAAAAGGTATTTACATTGGCTTTCATAAGGAATATAAATGATATAAAACATTTGGGACAGATAGTTCCTTCTTAACTTGGGCTTTGTTACTCTTTTTTAGCCTTTGTAGTTGACTGTATGCAACGCAAGCCATTAAAATGGGTAAGCCAGATACAAATCTGCAATGGGTGTGTGCCATCACTTGCACTGTAATAGAGAAATCAATGTGAAAAAACGAACACCCTTCTAAACTGTTAGGCTGTAAGCCAAAAATCAAGACTCTTATTTTGAGCAAACAGGAGAGATTCTTTTCAAGAGCTGTCTACTGGTTGGCACCCTTAGTTGCTGATCCTTTTTAAAAGCTTGAGAGGAGGATCAAGTCCAAGGTAAGTTTTCTTGCTACTTTTTTTTTCCCCAAAAAACCTTTTATAGCCAGCTATCATCCCCAGCTTCTTAAACAAGTTACATAGTTCTGTCCTCTTTGAGAGGAGGGCAGGGGGGGGAAGTGGGAACATTTAAAAAACAGTCTTTGCAAAAGCAGTTCAGTTATGAAGAGGCAGATGGTGAATTAGAATTCACTGTTGCTTGCTTAGTCTCCTGCTTCACTGGAGTGTAAACACATCAGATTCCCCCATGTGCTAGCTCACTGTGATGAGCTCAGGGCATCCTTGCCCTGTATTATTTCCATTTCTGCCTTTCCTCACCTTGTGATACTATACAACCAGGATATATCATAAGCAAATTTAGGCTGATACAAATACACTACCTCTTCAAAATAGATGCACAGTCTACAAACTTTTGAATCTCATAGCCTAACTGGGTGGTGTTTAGGGGGGAGACATGAGAGAGAATTAAAGTACTAACTCCAAAGTTGTTTATTTTGAGTGTTAGGTGGTAATCTAATTTCTAAAGTTAAAGTTTTGTTTATTAAATAAACAGTTCTCCATAAACATTTATCCCATAAACAAAGCTTTCATGTTGCTCTTCATTAATAGCTATACCTTGCCCTGGGGCTCCTGCCTTATTTCCCGTTTAAACTTCTTATATTTAGTTTTGTACATTTCGGAATGCCTCTCAGACATTTTTACTTGCCTGATGCCATCTCTTGCCCGAATGAGCTAAATATCCATTTATCTGAAACAGTTGTTTGTCCAAAACAGTGTTACCAATCAATCAGCAATACAATCATTCTGAATTATCTTTAGAAACACTTAACTGCCTAGATTTCTAAGCCTGTTTTATTGCAACTTCATGCACAATCAAAGACTTTATAAAATCTCCACTTTATAATCTCACTGGTGGAAGTACAGCTGTTCAAGGTACTGATCTGCATCCAGCTCTACTGACTTCAACTGGCTCGCCTCTGCTAGTCTGTGACGTGATGTTTGACATGATAGAGGTAAGTCCTTGCAGGTTAACATTTGTAGTTAAGCTGAAAGTAGCAGTAATGAGGCAATACAGAAAGTCACTTTTTAAAACACAACTTTTATTCAAGATGAAACTTCTACTATTGTAATAGTAAGATTTTTTAAGTAGGCTATTTCTCATGCTTTTAAGTTATTCAAGCTTTGGGAGAAAGGACCTGTCAGACAGATGGAGTAAGGCCTCTAACAGTTTTACTTAGTTTAGCCTTTAGTTTGAGCAGGACATACTGCATGTTTCATTGAGGAATTTGGACTTTGCATCTTCAAAGAGTAAATGCACTTTATACATCACTGTTCCACTGTCCAGATTATCTTTCCATGTTGCTTATGCAGTTCTTAAAAAAAAAATACAATCTGCTCCAGAAATGATATAATAGTGTTCACAGTAGCTAATAAAAGCATTTAATACTTTAATATGTGTTATATGTAAGCAGATACTCACTTCTTGTCTGTTAAGATGATGTAACAGCCCCACTGTTATCTTTGAAGCATCAAAGTTTTAAAAAGTCATTTAACTTCCACCTTCAGTGAGGTCTTAACATTTGTTGAAGGCAAATGATCAAAAATGGTTGTGGGTTTTTTGTTATTTTTCATGTTTAGGTGAATTACCAAAGATTTGATTTATCCCCATGCAAGACATCCAAAAGCATGTACAATTTAAAAACAATCAGACACTTTATTACTAAACAGTTTATCATTAAACTTCAATGACATTTACATGAAAAATAGAAAACAGTTTTTTATTAGGAATATGTCACAATATACTGCAAGCTAGATGTTTATTTCAAAATACTATGCAGTACAGATCAGTGTTTAAGTTGTATTAGGACTATAATTTACTTTAATTAGTAAAATAGCTCCAAAAGTGTAATCAGGCAACAGGGAAAAAGACAAAACCCCAGGAGAAATGACTAGGAAAGGTATACGCACATGAGACATACTGAGAAGCAGGTAACTACAACACTGACATCAAGGAATAACCTGACCCATTTTCTGCCCACTGGAAAAAGCCACACTGTTTTTCCTTCCCAAGAGGGCACACAAAAAAATTCTTTCCATTATTGGGACCAATCTTCAACACAGTCTTCATAACACATCGCTTGCCATGGTTGCAAAATGGAAAATTCATGTCAGCCCACTGCCAAAAGAAAACAGGTTTAGGCACAGTTTTAGCATATGCAATGGCTATGAACTCCTTATTTTAAAATAGGCAATAGAAACAGAGCTACAGGGGATGCCCTAGAAGATAAACTCTTCCTTGTAGTTAATTTTACCTCTTCTGTGATCATTGGTTTTATGTTTTTTTAACATAAATTGCAACTGCACACACTTGACCTTCTATAACTCTGACATTAAGATGTAGCTTTCTTCCAATTAAAGCATTAGTCAGTACTGTTTTGAGCCCATCTATTAACTACCTGGTGGTAGGTGACAAACTCTTTTCACGAGTCACAACTGATAGGACAAGAAGAAATGGCATCAAGTTACACCAGGGGAGGTTTAGGTTGGACATCAGGAAAAACTTCTATAATGAAAAGGTTATCAAAGACTGAAACAGGCTGCTCAGGGTAGTGGTTAAATTGCTATCTGTGGCTGTATTTAAAAGCCACCCCCATATGGTGCTAAAGGATATGGTGTAGTAGTGGCCTTGGTAGAGTAGATAATGGCTGGACTTGATCTTAAAGCTCTTTTTCAAGCACAGCGATCCTGTGATTCTGATTCTTCTCAGCACACATACACTCTCAGCAAGGAGCAATGGCCACCAGATGCAGCTAGGAAGGTCAGGTCAGCTGTTACTGCAGTAGTGGGAGCAGTTGCCCAGGCAGATTATAGAATCTTCATCATTGGAGGTTTTCAGGATTTTGGTGAGGCAGAAACATGGCTGATACCTAGACCTAGAGTCTGCCATAGTCATTCTTCAACTTGCACAAGCCCCTTCAAACCAACATTTCTGCTATGTATCTGGTTTACACCACATAGAAAGAGATGAAGAGTGTTTGCACAAGCAGTTGCCTTCTCAGCAGTAAGAGATAAATTTACAGTTTTAGTTACTTAACTACTATTAGGCTCCAAGTTTCAATTCTGTGTACAAAAGTCACCTCAAATTTTAAATGGATTGTATCTGTCCACAGCTACAGATTACTGGGGCAAGGAGGCAGGAGCAAGTGCTTATTAGAAAACAGGCCTGGAAGTCTTATACATACTTGGAAGTAGTCACAGCGAGTTTCCCTGGGTAAAGAACAGGCGTAAAACTGCCTGCCCTTGTTTTCTCCATCCTTTCTCACCACTCTGAGGCTGCAGAGGCGGCCGTGTTTACCGCAGCGAGGGTGGCCCGTGCTCGAGGTACGGCCATCAACTGTCGCAGTAGCCTGAGGTGTGCTGCAATGACAGGTCACACAAAGACTCCTGCAGAATGTGCAAAGGATTACCAGCACCACAATCAAAGAACAATCTCCTGCCATTACAATAGCTCGCTCATTGTACTTTTACACTCAATGACATCTAGAGAACTTACTTCTCTAATGCACCCTATTGTGCCTTTAAAGCTGAATGACTGCTAATAGTGAATATCAAGACTGCACTTTTCTTGCAGGTATTATACCAGTTTCCCTCAGCCCATGTTTTAAATTTTTTTTCAAAGTACTCAAAATAAGCTACAAAATGAAATAAATATTACCACCAAAATTATACTGCCCACCACAAACTCCAACATATTCTAAAAGAGTACTCTGCTTCCAGTGGGCAGACCACCAATATCAAGTAATTACTCTGGGTTGAAGGTACTTGTATGCTTCAGAGAAAAGACTCCCACCCTCTTCACTAAAAAGTTCCAGTAATGCTCCAAATCATATTCAGACAAGAAATAATCCAGCTGAGGGGGTGGAAGAGTGTTCTCTGAAGGGGATAAAGTATCTTTCTTTTTTTCTTTGATTGAGATAGTCAGAGGTTATCTGAATGTAATACACAAGGCTTTATTTAAAAACAGTAATGTGAAAAAGTTACTCTGAAATGTATCTTTCCAATATATTTATACAGCAGAAAAACAGTGATGAAACTTAGTGGGAAAAAAAAAGACTTAATTCTTCTTAAATTAGCATCTTAGTAATTTTATGTTCTCTCTCATGTCTTGAAGATTGCAGTCCTGCAGACATCAGCAGTTTTCTTACAACAACAAAACTAAAAAAGCCAACAAGTTTGGGGTTTTTTGCTAGTTTTTGTTACGTGTTTGGGTTTGGCTTTTGCTGGGGTTTGAGGTTTTTTTAAATGTTTAAGTTGATGACTTGCTATAACTACCTGTTACCATGATGACTGATACTGTCTCATTTCTTTGCCCTTCTCCATATTCTCAACTATCCTGCCTACATCCTCAGTTCTCTGTATATTCATTCAGCTACCCTCCTTTTGCCATCTTTCACAATGACTTCAAGATCAATCTAAGCAGGTAGCAACTACAATGCTAAGACTAGACAACTGCTTAGGTTGTATTGGTTGTCCTACTAGAGCTCTACTGTTGTGTCCATGGGACTAGCTGAACTATGAACAGCTGTTTTGTTAGCAGCAGTGCAGGCCAGATTCCAAAATGAGGACTTTTGCAGTGACAACCTAGGTCATTCACTGCTTTTGAAATCTGAGCATACTTTTAGTTACCCAAGAATAAGTTACCTCTGGCAGAAATCCAAAGACTAACAGTGTCTGAACCCAACAACACACTAGTCCATTAATCTTCAGGGATAAAGCTAGTTAATGGGATTATAAAAAGGCTTATTTGAATTTTAGAATACATACCTGATTGCTGTATTATATTGGTGAACTGAGGGTATATGATCAGTTTTCTGTTTCTTCTGCGCATGTTTGAAAGAGAGATGCTGCTGACAGGAGGACAAATCCATAGTAGTTCCATGGGTTGAACAATCCTTGTCCATGCCTCCCCCTGACTGGTAGACATTGTTTTGGATTTGATTACAGTTGCTTTTTGGAACAACACGCTGAGAGTGTCCATTGGATATTTGGGTATCATTTCTCCAAACAGCTTTGTTACCAAGATCCGTTAAGACAAGCGTTGTAGTTCCAAATGCAGCTTTCCTGTTGATCTTTATTTCTGTGCTTGGTTTTCTGAATTCATTACAAGGGTACTTCATTAAGTGCATATTAAAGGCTGAAGAATCCTTAACATTCGTTGTCTTTGAAACTAAGGAAAAAATAAGTTGATGGTTATAAACCATCTGTATAGAATGATACATCATATTTCTGGTCTGTATTCATAAGTTATCACACAAGGAGTGAAAGAGTAAGTTTACCATACCATCTTGAAAGATCCACAGACCAGTCACAGATTAGCTATAGTACCAAGCTTCTTCAGATAAAAACCTCGTGCACTTTTGGAGTAGCATACAACACATGTTTCAAGATAACATTACTATTGCTTGAATAGGACCAGAAGTGAGTAATACTCTGAAAATACAAGCTATGGGAGAATTAACCCTACAAAATGGAATTTGGCGCAAATACCGCGATTAAAATACTTGAACTTTTCAAGATAACCTTTTATAACCTCAGCACTGGGAGGATCACAGGGTATGGTATCTCCAGAAGCAGTACATCATTCATTTTAAAATACCCTTTTACTATTGACACAAAAAGGAATATTAATTTGTTGGGTTTTCTAGTGCTGTCAGGGTTCCTGTCCTTCCCAAACATTGGATGCACATCCAAACTTATCAGTCCCTTACTGTAAGGGGCTTCAGAAGCAAACAGTTTGACATTTACTTTGCATTTATTTCTTGACATGAACAACAGTATGTTTCTTCAAGAATCAGAAGCCTGCTTAGTGGTCAATAATCCTTCCAAAGGAATGGGCATAATTTAATTAATGCCAGTTCAATAAATGAGTTGTCTGCAGGTAATCTTTCTTGAGAAAAGGGTGAAAATCAAAGCTTGATAGTGTCCCTGTGTGCAATGTTTAAGAAGCTGTGAAGCCACAGTGCTCAAGAAAAGAGTCTGTACTTTCCTACCATCTGTAGCAAGCACCTCCCTCTATATAAGAGGGAATTAAGCAGAAGAAAAATGGGTAGATAAAGCATACACAAGGGCACACTCTCTCCAAAGGCATTCTCACTCAGAAACAAAGTAAGAATCCCTACAGTTTACTCTGAACAATACTAGTTACCATGCTCCTTCCATTTTGCCACTGCTGCACAATAAAACATACTGGTTCCAGTGCATTCAGATTTTTTTAAGAAAGAATAAGAGCTTGGCCTTGTACTTGACAAAGGAGCAAGGAACCTGAGTAAATAGTTATCTATACCTACAGACTGAATTATTTCAGCTGTAAGGCCAGCAGTTAACATACCACGTATTCTGTCCTCAAAAAATTGAAACATTTCTGCTGACAGTAGTTAATTTTAGAAACAACATACAAGACAAAAAAAAAGAACAAAATGAGAAGGCAAGGAATCTTTAAGTCTGAAAAAAAGATAAGCAAAACCATGGTTAAAAAAAAAAATCTCAAACACTGCTCCTATGATGCAAAAAAGTCTGTTTTAAAAAAGAATTTCTGTAATCATATTCTACCAAGTCTTCAAATTCCAGGCCTGTTTTCAGTAATGGTGTATAATGAAACAAATGAAACAGAAGTACTGGGGAAGGAATGGGGTTTTGTTACAAAGCTACCAGTATTAATTTACAAATATCCTTTATTTCAGGTTTGCAGCAGTGGAGCCAAAAAAAGAAGTTGTAGCATGCAGGTTTCAGACACTTCATTGAACAATTCACTACACGAAGAGAAGTAAGTGGAATATTAGGTTTTGAGGTAGAAAAGTTTAAGTATAGAAGTGTTACAGAATTAGCTTTATCTCTAAAAAGCCACACACATGCACACCTCTGCACTTTGTTTCTTGGGACGTATGTAACAATACAAAATGTTTTGGACCAACAGTCTTGATACAAATAACTTCCTGTAAACCCCTCCACAGAGTAACTTACTTTATCCACAGAAAGTGAGAAAAAATGCAAAGTTCCTCTTCATACAGACAACATATCTCAGTGAAGAGTCTGTCCATTACCTCACTCGTTCCTTCTTAATATCCAAATTTCTATCCAGAAATCTGCAGAGAAGCTAGCATGTTACCCATTGATTCCATCTTCCTGTCCTTTCTAGGTCTCAATTCACAGTTGCTTCTGCCCACCAGATCTAGATAGCAGCACTAAAGCTCCAGTAAGAGACCAACATCAAATTTAGGTAGGAAGTCCAGAATCGTCCTTACTCTGAATTAGGAGGAAAAACTAGCCCTCAAAGAAACCCAGTATCAGTTTGGAAAGGGTACCAAAATATACTGCTTTTGTTCACATGAAGGAATGATAATTACTTTTCTGCCCCCTGGTGATTTTTCTATCAGATGTACACTGCAAGCTTCTAAAGATTTTAAGAAGAGTTGAAAGAATGGCAGGGTTTTTTTCACTCCTTGCCGCAGTTAAAACAAAGGGTTACTGCAGAGGTTTGTCCACAGAATCCCACCTGCACAAAAAAGCTGGAAGACAGTTATAAGGGGTTTAAACAAGGCAATTTCCATGATTGTCTGTGTAAGGTTTCCCTAATACCTGACTTTAAAGTTAGCTAAACTTATATGAGCAGGAGTTGCAGTGAGATTTCTATGGTTGTAAAAACTGCATCAAAACCACAGTCCTCCCCCATTTCCCAGTAGAGATTCCAGACAACCTTTCAATACCTTCAGGCCTTGAAGTCAAACAGGCATCACAAACTTCAGCAGAAGGCATGTTTATTAGGGTACAGCATACACACGTCCACTCCTCTTCAGATTTCTGAGCTACATGTTCATTAGAACATGACCCCCTGCCATATGCCCAGTCAATTAGGCTATTTCTAGTTGGCAGTTTGCTGTGAAACAGGAGAATGATGTTAGCCTTTTGTGACATTTCTTCTACAAATTGCCTTACACCACTATGCACAGGGAGACACAGGGCTGGAGAACAATTAGTACACAGTGCTATGGCAGCCTAGCACAGCTTGGACAGCATGTCATGGTTAGAGGTAGGTTTTGGTTTTTTTTCTTCTTTACCTCAAGGGCAAAACTTTCCCCAATGCTGCAGAAGTAATACAAAGAATAGCAAAAACAAAACAAAAATTCAATGTAAATGCAAAGTTCATTACTAACTGAGGCACTCTCCAGCACAATGCCCCAGCCTCTCAAATTCCCTACCATTTTCAAGAACTGCAGCAAGAAACTTGTCAAGAAAGGGAGATTGTTTCAGTACTTTTCCCACATCCCTTCCACAGAACGCTGATTGAGAAACGCACCACTGGGTGAAGAACTGTTCAGAGGTGAAACTCCAGAAAGCCACACAATCCCACAAACATATTTTTTTGTTCTCCTTTAAATGGTACTATTAGACCACTAACTTTGTTATCGTAACAACCAACAGAACTGAAAGCATTAACAGAAAGCCTTTTTTTGTGTGTGTCACCATTTACTGGAAAACCTTTGAACATTTAGGAGCTTGTTTGAAATTATTTTTAAAGTAATTTTCGCCCCTCCAATAGAAGGAATTCCAGAACATCCTGGCTGTGACTAGTGAGCCAAAGCTGTGCTTTAGACCCCTCTATAGGATTAATTTTATTTGTAGCCCCATCAATTATAGTACCTCCTACACTGATACACTCTTTTGGAATCGTATTTTACAGTCACTAAATGCTACCAAGGACTAATTTTGTCATAATATTTCAACATTGTTAGCATGTTACATATAAGTTGAACTTACCTGTTCAGGAAGATATGTATGCAAATTTTTAAGTACCATGGTTGATAAGTTGTCAAGCAATCTTCTCCATAGCTTTTCTGGAACTACAGACTTCTTAGAGACTTTTTTTAATCCTAAGAATTTAAGCACTTCAATCAACACTGCAATGCCGTAGAACCACAGGATCATTTAAGATCATTGAGTCCAACCATTAACCCAGCACTGCCAGATCACCACTAAACCATGTCCCTGGGTGCCACATCGACATGTCTTTTAAATACCTCCAGAGATGGTGACCCCACCACTTCCATGGGCAGCCTCTTCCAGTGTTCAACAACCCTTCTGGTGAAGAAATTTTTCCTAATGTCCAACCAAAACCTCCCCTGGAGCAACTTTTGGCCATTTCCTCTTGTCCTATCCTACGACGGAGTGCCAAGTACAGGGGCATGGTCACTTCCCTAATCCTGCTGGCCACACTGTTCCTGATAGGAGCCAGGCTGCTGTTGGACTTCTTGGCCGTATGGGCACACTGCTGGCTCACACCACCAACAGGCTTTAGCTCCATTCACTACCAATTTCTGGGCCCAACCACCCAGCCAGTTTTTTTTTTCCCCCAGCAAAGAGTACCCTCATCCAAGCCACGAGCAGCTAGTTTGTCCAGTCCAAGAGAATGCTGTGGAAATGGTGTCAAAGGCTTTACTAAAGTCCAGATAAACAACATCCACAGCCTTTCCCTCACCCACTAAGCAGGTCACCTTGTCATAGAAAGAGGTAAGGTTAGTCCAGCAGGACCTGCCTTTCATAAACCCACGCTGTCTAGGCCTGATCACCTGGTTGTACTGTACGTGCCACACAATGGCACTCAAGATGACTTGCTCCATAACCTCCCCCAGCACTGAGATCAGACTGACAGGCCTGCAGTTCTCCACACTTGGGAACTGTTGTGACACGCCTTAGATCTGTCACTTGTTCTCTAATTATCACTCTCCTTCAGCTAGATTTCTGTGATAATGGTAGGGATTATCCACTAGCTACCACATTTCTTCTGCAACAGGAAAACGAAGGAGGATAATGAGAACTGCTGACATACCAGAGATCCTGTCTTGTCAAGAGGAGAACAGGCATTACAGCAGCATTCACCAAAATATTGTGGTTAGATAACAAAACTGCCTAACTAGAAGGGTTAAAAACGTGTATTTTCACATTATTAGATTAGTTGTTCTAATCAGCTATCAAAAATGCATTACTAGACTGAATTTATTCAGCATATCATGTTCTGGAGTTTAATTCCCTTCGCCATTTAAGGCTCAGGGCAAGCCCACATGAACACAGAGCAGGATTTCTCTCTATTAGCCCCCTTCCCCTTCCCTCCCTCCCAGGAGAGGATAAAAAGAGAAATAGGGAAAAAGAAAAAAAGCTCACCCAAGACTAGAAGTTAAAGACTATACAAGTTGAATGAGTAACAGTAGAAAAACAGAAGAAAGGAGTATTAATGGCAAAAGGATACAGAACTCCACACCAAACCTGCTCTGGGATGGCGATGGACTGCGCAGTGTATGTAGAGCCAGACCCAACCCTACTGAGATGCCCTCAGAGCTCCCAGAGCCTGGGAAATGAAGAGTCCCCCCACAAACTTCCTGTCTCCTTGTTTTATGGAGTGTGGCAAGGAAGAGTGGGGGAATAACAGCTACCTTCTGACTCCTCAGCATCCCAGGGTTACCACCTGTCCCACCCACTCAGTGTGTTCACCCTTAAACCACGACAATTCCATGTCATCCCTCCCCAGTCCATCCATCAAGTCATTCCAACCCTTCCCTGTTTTGGAACATGAAATATGGGGGGGAAGCATTTTTATGGTTCAAGGTACATTTGAATTTGACGAGGTAAGCTTGCAATGGATATTTTTCTCATTGTTTCAGATGACTAAAATCATAAGCTGCTTGACTTGACCCAAGAGCCACTGGGTTAAGTTCTACAGCTGATGATCTGTAGCAAGTCAGTCTGATCAAACAGGCTTCCTTCAGTCTTCAAACATGAAAAGCTTGGAATGGCAGATAAATTACTTGAGCTACACATGCTTTTGTTCGGTGACTGTTACTGCATAGTAGAAAACAGAGCAATAGAACACAAAGACCTGGCCATTAGGATGAGGACAGCACAAGAAAAACCCTTTCCATTTTATAGCTACCAATACCATGTTTTCCACTGAAATATACAACTGTTTAATTATCTGTCTAGAACAAGAAGCCACTACCAAACCAGTAATTCTAGAACAAAGAAAGAACACGATTTATTTTCTTTTTCCTTACATCTTTTTCTATTTATCTACTCAGTGGAACACTATTGTCTTCCTACCCTTCTGCAAAACATTTCTCATTAAAATACAGCAGATTGGGTTATCAGCATGTGAAATATTTATCTTCCATGCTAGAATTTTCTATATTTGATCTGTACTCAAAAGTGATTTTTAAGCTTTAACTAAAAATCCCTTCAGCTATCTGAAACCTGAAAGAAGGTTGTAAGTAGGAGAGGGATTTGTGGGTTCTGTAAATCTAATATAAAAAAAAATACATATACACACACGCTAATGAAGGCAAAGTTTGCAAATCAAAGCAGCACCTTTTATTAGACTGACAGTGCTCAGAATAAGTAGGCAAGATCCTGTAACCTCAGATTAAAATTTTAGAGAATAGCTTAGGCACGTAAGAGTCTGTAAAAGGTGCTTTTGGAACTTTTACCTTTTGACCCTTTGTGATATCAATTGCATTTTGTGTTTGGCTAAAATAAAAGGGGGAAAGCTGCTGCCAGCACAATTCATGTGGAACTGAAAGGCTCTCTGTGGCACATCTGTAGTAGAAGCTCTCCAAATCCAATAAGGAAGACAAAAAAAAAAGAAAGAAACCAGTACTAAGCTCTACAATATTTTCTGAATTTACTGAAGTTTTAGTTATCCTCTGTGTAGCTCTTCAGCCAGAACAAAACTGCATAGATGCCCAGCTATCTAGACATTCCAGGACCGAAGGGGCTATCCTATGAAAAGGAGACAAAAATTCCTACTTCCCTTGTGCCATTCAACTCAGCTGTGTGTAAATATCCAAGCCTATTCTATTGATAACACCAAGAACACAGGGAGATCTTTCCAGAAGCGGTGAGTAATTCTGAGTACTCTGAATTGTTTTATAATTCCTACATTTGGTTAGAGTAATAGTTATTTCAGAACAGACAGGGCCTTTGAAAGAAATAGCATGTAAGCTTTTAACCACCTTTAAATACCAATAACCAAAACATTTTTCTTTAACAAAGTGAATTTAGATGAGAAAATGCCCAAAGATCTACCCATTCTGTTTGAGAAGTGATGTCCTCTTACTCTAACAGCACTTTGAGGTGCTTTGAAGCTCAAAGGTGTCACAAAGGTACCATCATACCTAACATTGACAAGCTGGGGATCCACTTTTTGACATCTAGAGCAGAAGTAAGTCATCCTGTTACTCTCTCCCAGACGACACACAGTGATCTTCCCATTGCACTGGCCACAGACTGGGCGCTTGTATACTCTGTAGTGTTTGTAGAGTGGAGACCCAGTTTTGCGGCACTGAAACGGAACACATTTAAAATCCAAGTTAGAGGCCTGGTGTACATTTTATGTCAGTCCTTCTACAGTTTAATCAGAGCTAAGTTTCATAAAAAACCCAACAAACAAACACAAACTCACAGTTCAATGACTACATAAATATATTTCAGACACGCTCCTAAGGGCTATCATCTGTATTTCATGTTCTTTTCTGAAAATAAATGATTTTAAATCAGGTATAAGAGTGTCTGGAATCCTCCACATAACAGAATAAAAGAGAGAAGACATAAAAAAAAAAAAAAAAAAGATGCTAGCATGGTGCAAGTAAATACATTCTAGGGACTCCCTGAGCTCAGCTGGACTGCTAACTCCGATTCAAGACCAGTTGTCTTTGACCTGGTACCTGCAGGAATGTTCTTAAACAATAAATGGCATTAGGGAATTTAGGTGCCCTTCTCCTAGCCTATCAAAAAAAAAAAAAAAAAAAGAATTTTTAGCAGCACTAGCTCCTTGTCTTTCATGAATACTAGAGAAATAGCCAAGAATTTCACTGATGAGCTCCAGTTAACGGAGCACAGAAAACAAGAACGGAACAAACCACAAAGCCAACACCACCTTCCTTCACCCCAAAAAAGAATCAAAACCACACCACAGATCAAGCTGAGACCTGACACTGCAATCTGGGTTAACCAACCTTCCCAAAACGTAGAGAAAACTCCGCAGTGTTGAAATATTCCAGAGATTCTGTGGGAGTCAGGTAGTACCCAGAGAAGTTGCTCTGCTTCACCTTAGTGCTGGCCACACCAGGCAGATAGGCTCATGAAAAGCCACTTTGCTCTCTGGCGAGCTCCCCAGATCCTGGTAGACTGTCAAATCAAGTACAGTACAAGCCCAAAGGGCACAGTGACCTGAAGAGCTTCTGGAGGGCTGACAAGCAAGCACATTTCATAAGACAACTCACATGGAGTCAGTGTAGGCACACCCCAGCTAAAACTGGCAGGAAAACAAACAAGAGCAGCCGCCAGTTCTGCAGTGCCACATGAATTTCTGCATTAAAATCCTAGTTCCTTGGGCACAATTCAAACGATACCACAGCTGGCACAGCAATACCAGCCCAGCTCTGGCAAGGTTTAATAGCTCTGGCTTCATAATGCATGAGGACCCCTGGAGATTTCCCAAATTACAGGTGCCTTTGAGCACAGCTTATTTGCTTCTGCTCTGCTCTTACTCATCAGCCTCGCTGAATGAGAATGGTTTTGCTGCTACAAGCTAGTAATTCAATCAGAAGGAATTACTAATATATATTTGCATGAATATTCATAAGCAATTTGCTTTCTCCTCAAAGTTTATAGTTAGTTTCTTATTAATAGTTTCCTCCCATCCACTTTTATTTAAAAAACAAAAAAACTAACCAAACAAAAACAAACAAGAGCAACAGCTTTTTAAGCAAACAAGATTCCTTGTCTTTGCACCTGTAAGGTGTTCCAAATTATGTAGTATGATTATTACAAACATTCTATAACAGTCTATAACAAATGATCAAGCACTACCCCTGATATTAATATAAAACCATAATGAAAATAGGTTAAAGAGACTGGGGGAGGACTATCTCTCCTTTAAAAGCACTTGACTGGTGAATACTTGCTAAGTATAGATAATAAAAGTTTTGAAAAGGGCTAAGCTGAGCTACAGAAAGTTTAACTTGTTTGTTTATTGTCAGTCTAAAATCCTGTGACATGTTTAAATCTCCTAATATTACAGTTGTTGCAGAATTGGATGCCCTCTCTTCATTAGTAGACTTTACTATGAAGTTTGGAGAAAGAAAAGATTTCCCTAGCCAACAGGCTAAGCTACTCTTCAGTAGGTTGGAGGAAAGCAGACATTTAAACAGACTATTAAACAAATTACATTTTTAGCCTTTATGATTGAAAAGATGGTATTAGGGAATTTAGGTGCCCTTCTCCTAGTTTATCAAAAAAAAAAAAAAAAGAAAAAAAGAATTTTTAGCACTAGCTCCTTGCCTTTCATGAATGCTAGAGAAATAGCCAAGAATTTCACTGCTGCTGTTCATTTCTCTGCATGCAGCAAAGTAGAAAAACATACAAGATTTAGGTCAAATTCTCCCTTTTTCTATTTTGAAAAGTTAAAGAACTACCACAAATTACAGAGTTTAGAAGGGAAGAAATGAAATCCTGCTGAAGTTGTGGCAGTAGGGAGAAGCTGAAACTTACTTCATTTTAGCAACCAAAAAAGTTGTTTCAGTTCAAAAAAAACCCCACCAAAACTTGTTACAAGTTTAAATGTATTTTGTCAAATAAATACACTTGCTATTTCAATTTTAATAAAGGAAGCCACATGAATTACCTTCATATTTCCCTGAGGTAATCTCTAGTTCCCAGCGTGAAGAGTGACCTTTATGTTATCTTATAAGTGCGTGGCTTAACCTACATCACTTCTGACATGTTCAGAGTGAGGTTACAGCACATATACAGCAAAACTGTGCTGGCCCTCAGGCAGCATCTGTCAAACTGCTGCTGCCACTGGGCCAAGCTCACAGTCCAGACCCCCCCACCTTTCCGTCATCTGACAATTCACAATTAACAAAGAGCATACAAACCAAGGTTCTTATTCATGGAAACACTTGACCTGTTGCCTCTTTTTCCTGTTTTCACAGCATCATATCCCACACAACTAAAATGCCAGAGTCAAGATTTGGAGGTTTCTCAGAAACGTGTGCCAGTACCTTATAAAAAAGCCGGGTAAAATCACATGTCATTTTCAGCAAGCGACATACGTGCTCATCTCTCAGTTGGCAAACCTGTTAAGTACGACAAGAATGATATTTAGAATGTTATGATGCTAAGGGACAACAGCAGGAAGACCTATAATGCAGGGGCACTTTGAAGACCTTCAGCTGATATGGGATTGCCTTGCTTCCTGTTATGCCAATTCTCTTGACTTCACACTGTAAAACAGTACATTTTCACCTCCTGTACTACACAAACTCACTGTGTGAATGTCACAGTGTGTGTACCGTTTGTACTTTGCCTCAACCGTGCAAAACATGAGGTAAATATTTCCCTTGTCTTCCTCTATATTGACCTAAGAGTTCCTGATCACAGGAATCATGTGGAGCTAAAAAGTCTTAGTTCCCTCTTAATTTCCTCACAGATTATGATACAACCCATCTATCACCAGCTCCTTCCTGTGAGAAATCTTCAGGAAGAATACTTGAGCCAAAGGCATCACAACTAGAGAAATGTATCAATCAAATACATTTTTGTTAAGCACTTCAAATTTTAAGTCACATTCTCCTTTCCTCTGCCAGCTCACATTGCAGACACAATCAAAATCCAGACTGATCCTATGAAGAACTTTCAGAAATCCTATACACCAGTATTCCTTTACATTTTGTGTAATCTCAATCTGTTTTGCAAACATCAGACCTCTTCTCAACCAGAGTTTGGAGATGCATGCTTGAGAATCTTAACCAAAAAAAGTATGGTAAACAATGGTAGCAAAGCAAATGATGCCAGCTAGCAGGACGGGGAAAAGCAGCTACAAAAATAAGCAACTCTATCACATAAACTACATTGGGTAGTAACTGAACAAAGAAAACCTTAGCACTCCTCACTTTCCGTTATTTATAGGCTGACGATTTAATAATAGCACAACAGGATGCCAAAGTCAGGATTTGAAAGTTAAATGAATTTCCTACCAAGAAGAGGTTTCAAGTTGTAAGAGAAAAGACCTACGAAGTATTTCCACTCTGTGAGGAAGGAGTAGCAGCAACAGGTTCCAAGAAATGCCAAGAGAAATATCTCCAGTTATAATGATGAAACACATTAACTGAATGTCTTAGAAGAACTTAAGAAATAAGAGATGATGAAAAAGGTAAGATGACAAAATGTTAAAGATGTATTCTTAATACTTTGGTGTCATTAAAAACATTTCTTCCACCTTGACAGCTGGATGAAGACCACTGTCAAACAGTGCTTCATTTTTAATGATGTTGCCCACTCCAGGTAGTACTGCTTGATCCAGTAACACATCACACAACATACGGGTTTTCTGCTGCTTAATCACAGTTTCTGCTCTTAAGAAGCTGAACTTTGGAGAACAGATATCCAAGCTTTCCATCATTCTCACTTTCCGCTCACTCTCAGCTGCATTTCTGGAAGAGAAAAAATACATTAAGATTTATTTTTATTTTCATTGTATGCTAATATAGCAGTATGATTTTAAAAACAACACATCAAAGTATAATAGAATACTACAGGCAGGTAACAAAAACCATGCAAATACCACTGACAGTAGGAACAGAAATTACATTAACCACCCCTCCCAAAAAGAGGTCAACAATATGTGCATGGAACATGCCTCTGGTCCAACATCCAAGAAAGCATCCTTATTTTGTTCATGTTAGTTTGAAAAATAATTGCTTTAAAACTACTTTCAACATGGAAAGATCATGTTTTTGGAAGATCAAACATAGCTGTGTGGTTATGTGGTCCAGTAGTCACAACATGATAACAAAAGATATATTTTCTCAAACTTTAATTTTATTAGGTTAATCATAATCATTTGAAAATACAGTATGAGAAGTTTCAGGTTTACATAAGCCTTTGCTTTGTAACATTAAATATGCTTGTATAAGTTACTTGAATTGAGATGCTTCTTTTCACCCTAGAGCCTCAAATGCTTTAAAATCAAGCTTGCTGTGTTATTTTTATTAGCAACGAGAAGTACAAAGCTGATGGACAAAACCATCCATTTTAAGTAAATTAGAATAATTATACCAACTTGTTTCCAACAAGAAAACAAAAATAAAAACACAACCTTGGGAGCATAAAAATTTGAAGCCAATAATCATCACAGGTCCTTATTGTTGTTAAGGAAGCGGGACTCAGATGGAAATTAAAGGAGCAATGGGGTTCAGCATTCAAATTTAAGGACAGAATTAAATCCAGCTTTCATTCTAAGTCTTCATACTATCTAATGAGACTATGGCATGGAACTACTTGAACTGTATGTAGACTCTGATACAAAAGTGACAAAATTACATTACCATATCAACAAATATGTTTAGAAAGTTTTGTCTCTGTGTGTCTATGACAGCTTTCATCCGAGCACTGCACAATTTGTGTGTGATTTTTCACTATGTTCTTAAAAGGCTATTATGAAAAGAAATAAACCAAGGTGTGTGTAATTAGGTTAATTTTTGCTTTACCTATACTCTACTGTCACCTCAAAAAACCAAACAGTGTCCTCTGTAAGCTGTATCTCCAAAACTGGCAGCTCTCCATTTCTGTCGTTGCTTCCATTCGGATTAATGCGCATGGAACCATTCATACCAAAGTGAATCCTTGGAGAGAAAAAGAGGTCTTGTGAGTATTCTATTTTATGTTTCCAAGCAGCACACTAGTCTAGCTTTTGAAGTTACAGACTGTTCCTACCTAACCAAGTCATTACCTATGTACACTAATTCTAGTTAAGAGTAAAACGTGAACAACTACTTGCTTACACAGCTCTCAATTTCCAGAGAAAAAACCCTTCCCAGGTCAAAACTACTCCAAAACACACAACTTTTCAGTGGCCTTCATAATTTATTATGCAGATGTCAAACCTGATCATTAAGTAACATGCTTTTCTGCTGTATCACACACAGAATTTTCTTCTCTTGACATGCTAGTCTTCCAACATTGGTTCTTAAGTCCTCAGGGAGGCTGAAAGAAATGAGGCTATTTTACCAGATAATTTTCTGATAAACCAGGCAGAAGTCACCTGGTATGAAAGATTTCAGTCCCCATAAGGCCACTGTTATCATATCAAAGCTACTTCTAATACCATAAACAAAGTAATTAATATCTACCATATGTTGTTGTCTGCTTTTCTTTGCCTAAAACCAAGGCAAAACCTACAGGTCAATTAAAAATTAATAAACTGAAAAATGCACAAAAGGTAAAGAAGTGGAGCAGACTCTTTCAAGCATTCCCTTTACAGACGACTAATGCTTTAAGAGGTCTTATGTTTTATAATATATTCTACTGGTAGCCAGTATACTTAACCAAAGGGCAAGTTTGACTATGGTCTCATACATTTTATTTGTTACAAATTCACGCAGTACATTCAAGTCCTAAAAGATCCAGAAAGTTCTTTTTAAAGAAATAGCATTCACATGAATAGCTGATTTACCAAGCTTCAGTATACTGTTTAACAGGAGTATTAAGAATCACAACTATTAGCTACCTTAGTGACTTGTCAATTCATGACTAGGAAAAAAAAAAGGCATCAGTACACATTTACATTCAAAAGCCTTAAAAATTTTACAAAATTTCAGTCCAATGTGTTTTAACACCTCTGATGTCCTGAAATGGGGAAAAACAGAAATCTTCTCATTTTAATTACAAATAGAAAAGCCATGCTAATTCAACCTAGGATCTTGTTATTCAATAATAGTTAGTAGTAAGGAGCTCATGATTTTTTGTTATTTTACAGTAAAAAGGTGAGGTTTTAGAATTATTTAGTGCTACAGAATGGTAAGGATCTGCTCTGTTTTTTTTCCCACAAAAGACTGGCTGCACAAACTATTAGATGGAGATTTAAAAACCGAACAATTCACGTTATCAAGTTGTAAGCTCAAGATGTCAAGACAGTAGATATCTTTCCTTTAATGGCTTTGGAGTCAACAATTATCTCTCCCTTAAGAATATTTTTGTCTGTTTTCAGTTATGCAAAAACATATGTCCATTATCAATTTTCAGAAACTTTTCTAAACCATTTATCACTCCAAATTTACATTAACACCACACTACAGAAACTAAACCCAGGACATCTCTTACATAACTACATCATTTCCCTAGCAAAACATGCAGTCCATGCAAGTCTCTCCTACACAACTAACTAATAACAGAGAATTTTTTTCAAGTTTCACCCAGTAAATGTCTTTCAAGGCAAAATTGAAAAAAAAAAAACCTCAAAACCTCAGGTTTTCCAAAAAAACCTTCACTTGATTCAGTGACTTTAATGTCCTTGTTTAAATGAACATCAAAAGTAGAAATACTAATTTATTCAGAAGGTGTCACTGCTGATTTGTACTGCTAAAAAAAGCTTCTACTGCCCACCATGGATTGCAAATACACTGAACTGAACTTCGTTTGCTAATTGCTATCCACAACATGGCAACACTTCAGAAGTATCCTCCTCATTTGCAAGTCAGGCAAGCAGTAGCCACAGTGCACGAAACAATTTCATGGCCAGGTTATCTTCTCCCACCAGGCAGTCATTCTCCACTTGAGAAAATCCAGGAGCATAAAATCAGTTAATTACCCTTCATGGCCTAGTCTTTCACAAAACATGTCTGAATAATACGATTCCAGCATGACTACCAGCTTTTTACAGGTAATCTTAGCAGAGGAGAAAAGCTGGTTTTGTTATGTTGATAAGCTAGGTACAGATGCAGAACCTGCGTATCAGTAACACTCCTCATGATTTGATGTCAACTTTAATAAATAAAAAATACATCTTCTGAAGGTGTATTCTTTTTTTCCTCTCCCAGTAACAACCCTGGCAGCACATCTTAGATGCATTTTCTGAAGCCGTCCTCTACCTCCCCTCAACATCTGTAAATGCAAAACATTTTTAAAACAAACTAATGAAGATCTTCATTATCAGATAAGTAACTTCTGCCTCCTGTGTAGAGGAGACCTTACCTGTTCTTAACTTCTACAACATTTCCAACCAAGTAAGTGACGTGACCAAAGGGACTTCTTAAATACAGTTTCTAGACTTACAGTAACTGATGAATTGATGAAACTTTTCAGCTTATAATCAAACAAGAACTGATGGTTGTTTTCATTAAATACAGTAAGTTAGAAAGCTTGAGACTTATTTAAGATCTTTCAGGGTCAAAGGATTGTATTTTCTGTACTAGAACTTGGAGACATTTTCTCTTTGAAGAGAACTTAGGCAAAATGCTTACTAACATTCCTTTGTAATAGCTTTTTTCTTCTGATAATGTAATTTATTCTGTTAAAACAATGTTTTCTTATTGTAAATTTACTCTTTTGCTTAGCCACTCAACATGCATTATATATGCAAGTATAATTTAAAATAGGCTAACATCTGTATCAGTTACCTCCCTTGCCTTTTTTTTAAAAAAAAAAAAAAAACTTTCCTTCATAACTGATTTAACTTTTTTCTTTTTTTAAACTGATTTTTCTTCTCCATTTCTATTTAAAAAAAGCACAATACAAAGCAAGAGAAACTGATTAGGACCATAACCCTGTCCTTCACTAATATGGGTAGCTTTAAACTCATATGCAGTCCTACCCTACTAGTTACTTGTACAATTGTCATGTAAAGACTTGCATGTGCTTGTAAGGCTAATTGCATTTCTCTAACACCAAGAAAAATAAGCATACAGCACTATACTTGATCACCAGCAGGTCCCTGCTACCAAAGATCAGCCTGCACATCATCCCAGGTAATTACTAACATACCAGTGCCTTAATTTATCCAGCATGCAACTACTGTAAACTATTGCACTCACAATCAAGCATTTTCAGTTCCATTCTCTCCTGTAACAACAGTGCCACTGGCAAAATATGTTGCAGAATTGTAAGGTATTTGTTGACATTATCAGTTCTAAATTAACAGAATTCACAACTCTCCACCTTTGTTCAATGATCAGTCAGTAGGTGACCAAGGCTACACTGACTGTAGAAGTGATGTTATTCTCCCTTCTAAATATTTAGAAAGATTAGAATTATGTTGCAAGTAGAAGAGTAAGAGACAAGCATTAAATGCAAGCCTTACCTATAAAATACAAGGAACCTTCCTCATGCATTCTATTGCCATAAAGAATGAGAGGGATTTTTTTTCCAGTAATCAGTTATGCTGTTCATGTGATTAGATTTATTTTTAGTTGACTTTGCAGTACAGAAGCATATTGTGCCAGAAAAAAAATAAACTAGATTCCAAATACAACCATGGTGGCTAGTACAAGATGTCCAATCAGTTAAAGCATATAAGAAAATCCTAAATATGGCAACAAGCCCATAATAAGCTCTGCAAAGAATGAACAATGATTTGGCAGTTTGGTTTCACTAGAGAGTCACATTTATGATACACAAACCATTCACCTGCTAAATTTCAAACCATCCTACCACATCAAGGAGTGCTTAATATTGTTCAAAGAAAGAAAAGCAGGCAACACATATATATATACACACATAATATTTTAAGTTTGGCAATTTCTTCCACGTGAGTTTATTATCAGAACAACTGAATCGTTAAAAATTAGGCACAGAATTTAACACTAAATTTCCTAAGCAAAGCCAAAAGAAATTGCAAGCAGAGCTTGTAGTGGAAGATATTAAGCAAATGTAACTGCATGCACTTGTGAGTTTTGTCCCTAGAAAATGCAATTTCCTGTTTGAAACAAAGCATTTCAAGGAATAACTATCCTTTTCAGATACCTTTACATGGAACCTTAGACTAAAGAATAAATTAGTTGTAAATGTGACTATATCCAGAATTTCCAGCACTGCATAGAAGCTGCTGAGAAGTTTCTCCAAAACACTAACTTTCAAATCTCTGAAACAGACATTAGCAAGAACAAAGTGACACTGCTCTAATACATACAGACTCTTACCTTAGAGCTTTTTGATCAAAATACATAAAAAGTTCCTTTCCCAATGTCTCCACACCTCTGTAAACATGTCCAACAATGAAATCATGAACAGAGGTTCTGCCCTCGCTTGAAGAAGTCTGAAAATGAGTACACAGATTAAAACAGGATTTATACTACTTTGATCAGTACACATTCAACAAGTAACTGTATGAATTAATTTTCCAACTCGGACAATATTAAACCTTTTCTCCTTAAGCAACCCTATCAAAGCCAATGAGACTATTAACCCAGGAAGCAGACAGTCACTACTGCTAGTGCTGTCATAACTTCATTCATTCTTCTCCAAATAGAAACAATACACCTTTTTTACCAAGATATTTTATTTATTTTCCTTCAAGTCATGAATTCACAACAAAAGTTTCAGGCTCATGTAAACCAAACAGGTATAGTTTATTAAATACTTTTCAGAGTGTCAGTTCTGCTATTTACAGACCTACAAACTTCTCCAAATACCTTTTGCTAGAGTTTCTCTCCAAATTACTAAGATGTCCTCAGAGTTTCACATCAGGTGGTGTATATTACAGAAAAGCCTCTGCTGAGCCCACAGAAATACTTCTCTTCCTGTTTGCTGAAAGTCTAATCTCCAAAAAAGTTGAACAGCAAGTAGGGACACTACTAGAGGACAAGAAAAAGATCATTTTGAGATTGAAGCAATAATATTTTCTTGTTTAGTACATGAAACTTCACTGAAATTACAAGGAGGGACCTCTACAGGTTATCTGGTCCAAACACCTCCTCAGAGCAGGACTGACTTAGGTCAGGCAACCCCAGGTCTTGTCCAATCAATGGCAGAGTAGTTCCAGGGATGGAGACTCCCATCTCTCAGAGTCCTCCTTCCAGGGCTTGACTATTGTGGTAGAAAAATTTTCCTAATATGTAATCAAAATTTCTCCTATTGTCACCTGTATCTGCTGCCTCACATCCTACCGTATTCTTCTGACAAGAGTCTAGCTCTCCTACATACTTTCCTTCTACATAGTGGAAGAGAAAAATAAAAACCCAGTTCTATCAGCTTCTCCTTGTGCATCATGTGCTTCAGCCTGCAAATCACACCAGGGGACTCACTCTAGGCTGCTATTATCTTCTTCCTACCAGGGAGTCAAAACCTGAACACGATAATTCAGATGCGGTTTTGGAAGTACTGAACAGAGGTGAGAACTGCCCTTTCTCAGCCTTCTGGCTTAGCACAGCCCAGTATAGGGCTGTCCCTCTTCCTTGGAAGGGCACACTAGTGACTTGGAATCAGCTGGTATAGGGCCCTAGGTCCTTTTATCCATCTGACCAGCAGACAGGCCTGTGCCATTACGTGACATTATTTTGTTCCAAGCGCAGGATTTTGCAAGCCCTGCAAACACTGAACTTAAGTTTCTGCCAGCCTATTTTACTAATCCTGTCACGTTCCCCAAACTAGCACCTCAAGGTCCCCAAAACCTGCTGAAACCTTCAAGCAGCATATTCACTGTTACCAGAGCCCTAGCTGCAAGGCACAGATACGTGTTATGATGCTTCAATCACAACACTCAATTGCAATGTAAATATGTATGAAAGCGACTCTGGCAAATGAGCAAGGCTTCAGCTAGTTAGGGAAATTTCAGAGCTACTCTCTATACAATCTCCCACTGTATTATTACCTTGAAATGATATACATTTAGAAGGTTTTATGGTTATTACTCTGTCAAGTAGAAAAATAAAAATATTTTTCGCATAATATCAACACCATTTACTTTACCTATTATCAAAATACGAAGAAAGGATAATTTTGTTCTTGCATGAACAGTTCCTCCCAATAAAAATCTTAAAGTAAAAACATTAAAGTAGCATGCAACAAGGCTTATTTTAAAGTCACTCAGGTTTGTTTAAACCAGAGGAAGAAGTGACCAAGATGGAAAACTAACTTGTTTTTTCAAAATATTTTAAGTTAAATGTATACCACTTTAGTATCAGGTGAGCCCTTCCAGTGACTAGAGTATGCATTCCCTTAAACAGAGTAGTCTTCAGCAGTGACCGAGGCTTTGCCCATGGTTAGCAGACACTGCAAGATCTAAAAAGCCCAAGGCCCTTGTGATGATCCTTTGCCAGTGAATAGTCTGCCCTGAGGTGACTTTCACCGTACCAAGTTATGATCATCAGTGTGTTTGAGGGAATTTCTTCTCAAAACCATAGGAGCATAAATCCCTTACTTCAAAAGCTTAGTCCTGAAAGACACAAACCTATAAAGAGTGATCTGTTGACTGCCTATCTTAAAACAGGAACATCCCGAACCACATTCTTCCTTCAACCATTCCTTAATTGAAGTACTATCTTACTGTGCCTTAATCACCAACTCTCCTACATTGCCTTTCATACACTAGAGCTGAGGAAAAACTCCCCAACTTCCTGTCTGGAGGCATCCAATACACTTAATTGGGACACAAGCAGTGCACAGTTTCTCGCAGCTGAGGAAAATCAGGCCTGAGAAGAAAGCCCCAGCCACCTCTGTCATCAAAACCAGAGGACTGCATCTTCACAGCCCATCAGCTAGGCCTGCTCACTGACACCCCAGCTTCTCCTCCTACCCAAGCCTCTCCGGAGCCCCAGCAGAGTTTTATTCTGGTGAGTTATTTTATGCTGCTAACAGGATAAAACCGGCTAGAAAAATGGCATACTGTGAACACTGAGGGCAGGTGCCACACCCTATTTAAATAGCAGGTCCAGTTAAAGTGATTTCTGAAAGACCTAGAGAATTAAAAGCTCCTTTTCTGCAACGTCTCTTTCATCACAGTTCCTTCAGACTTGGGAGGATTTACGAGATGGCAAAAAGATTCAAATTAGGAATTACTGCTACATTTTTTTCTTTGTATTGCACGTTTCCCGGAGCTAAGTGATACTGTAAAATTTACCCTAAGTGACCAGCGGGGGTTCTAAAAGCTTTGCCTTGTTATTTCCAAAACCCGCTATGCTTTCAGAGCCTCAGCACTCTTCGCACATCCGATCTGGTACGGCATATTTATTACGCTGATGACAACAGTATTTCAGAGGAAGAAAAACACATTAGGCGCGGACACACCCCCGCACTGCGCGCCCCTCTCCCCCGCCAGACGAGGCGCAGGAGCTCTGCGCAGTCGGCAGGGGAGGCCCGGGCCGCCCCAACCCCCTTGCTCCGAGCTCAGGCCCGCCAGCCCGCGCTCCAGCTGCTCCTGACGGCTCCGGAGTCACTTCCTCTTCCCAAACCCAGCGGCGTCTACCACCGCGCACATCCAGGAGCACAAGCTCTGCGCCCTCAGCCCAGCCCCTCACCGTGCCGCCGGCTGCAGCTGTCGGGGCGCTGCCCCGAGCGCTCCGCACCGCCTGGCCTCGCCGCACCCGCGCCTTCAGCCTCTCCCCGTAGAGCGCGCAGCACGGGCCCTCCACCATGGCCGGGCCGCCCGCCGTTGCCGCTCAAATTTGCCGCTCGCTTAGGGGCGGTACTGGGGGGGGGGCTGCCCCGCCTCCGCCCGGCTTCCCCGGTGAGCGCCGGGCCGTTGCCGCAGGGCTGTTGTGGTGGGCGGCTGAGGTCCCCGGCAGAGTTCGGGCTGAGGCTGAGATGAGAAACGCCACGGGCGCTCTTGCTACGCCCCAGCGGCTCCGCGGACAGGAGAGGCCCGGCCGCGGGGCTGGGTGGAAGGGGATCCGCCTCTGGCTGGGGCGGCCACCGGCGACCTGGAGGAGGCCGGAGAGGTGGGCCCGGCCTAACCCGCCTGTTGTTTCTTTCCCAGTCCCGGTGAGCTGGTGTTTAAGCTCAGAACTACCTTTTTTTTTGCGTGGACGCGAACGTTAATCAAAACCCCTTCGTTTTGTTAGGCCCTTCAGGGGAAGCACGGCATATCCTGTTTATTTTGTTCGTAAGTGTGAACTATCAATGTCCTTAAATACTTCCATTAGCTGTCTGAGGCTTTCTGGTATTGTCTTAAAACACCCATGCAAGTACATCTTTTAAGACTGAATGCACATTTGGAAGTTAATTTCAGCCTTTAAAAAGTCAATATTTAATAGTTTTTTTGCAGTCAGTCTTAAGTTTACACAAGGAAAATGGCCCTTTCCCTGCTGCATTTGAAGTAAGAACGAGTGTATGAAATTCTATGAGCTGTAAAAAACATGGAGGGAACTTGCATTTGAAGGTAGAACATTAGACACCGTTTACAGATGTCCACTTCGTAAGGCATATTCGCACTGATCAAAATCTCCATTGTTTCTTAGATAAACAGTCCATATCCAGTCTTTTATCTGGGTTCAATCGAAATACATCTTATTTCTAAAAGAATATTTTTTTTTTTCTTTTTCCCCCGAAAGTGACTAAATTGGGTTAAAATAATTATGCTTGCCAAAATCAAACTCTGAATTCAGGTGTGCTGCTAGTTAGGGTATGCTCCCCTTTGTTGGAAAGTCATTCCTTTTTTTTTTTTTTTCTGGATCATTCTAAATAATGAGGTAATAATTAGTGAGAGAATTAGGCTCACTAGTCAGAGAGCAGAAATCACCAGTGTTCCAAAACAGTATGTGAAACTCCAAACTGATTTTTCTGCTGCCCTTGAGTCCTGCCTTACTGTTCTTCCAAGGCAGTTAGAAACTGACACGTAACTCAGGTCTTGATACTCATACCTAAGTACCTTAAAAGTACAGGCAATAACAATTTCAGTTACTTGGCTATCAAACGTAATGTTTTTCATGATACGGGATTTTCTAACTGGGTATTTTTCAGTAGATGGTTTGCACAGTGTGTTACAGCAGATTGGGTTTTCAATTCCACCTCTAATTCTGCAGGTGCACGAGAAGCTGCAATACTATTTATTAGGGTTCTCAGCCCCTTTTTGCACTCATGTAAGCAATGAATTTTAACTAGAGATTCTGCAGTAACTCCCCTTTTGCACAGGCTTTTATTCCACTAAAAGTTGAATTCCAGGTACACACAAACTATCATTGGTGGGCTTTATGTTAAAGTGTTCAGTGGGGGTTGATAAACATTTGGGAGTTTCTTCTCTTTAATAAAAATGTTTAATAATATAGTTGCAACAAAGGGAAGAGGAGTGATAGCACTCTAAGAGATACCAGTCTGACAATTTTAATAGTTTGAAACAATTGCTCAGTGCTGAACTCTGAATCAAGATGGTTTTAGGCAAAAGTCCCTAAATGACAGCAGCTGAATGAAGAACAGTTGTTGGGCAAAATTAATAGTGAGACTTTTTTTTTTTCAATGATGTAGTAGGGCAGCCAAGACAGAAATATATAACTGTGTTTTACAGCATTCCAGGTTGAATAGTGTTAGCTGCTTTTGTAACAGTAATTCCTGGAGTCAGGAAATCTCAGTTGCTGCCATTTAGTTTGAACACTGCAGTTCCCAAGCTACAAGGGAACATGTTTTGTAAGATGCAAGAAGCTGATGGATTGCTTACAAAATAAAAGCTTTCATTACATTTATTTCAGGGTTCTTTATTAGAGTATAACATTTCTTGGCAGGTAATTCCATCAATAGTTGTTCACACCTTATTTTGCCTTTGAAAAACCCAATGTCCACAAGAAGTAATCTCTCCCACAGGTAATTAAGTGTGCAAATTTCAAGAACAAACAAGCAAATAAATCTTACTCAAGTTTAAGTTTAATATTTGACTATTTTTTTACTTCCAGCCTGCTGTTACATCAACAAAATCAAACCATTCTACTGTATGATGATAATTGATATGGCAAATAATGGCAAGTCACCTGCAGGGAAAGGTAAAATCTATTTTTAAACCAGAAATTGAGTAAATCTACATATGCTCATAAATTTGTCTGCTTTTATTGTAGCTGTGTGCACAGCTGCATCTGTTATTTTTCCCAATAGTGTTCTCGGGCATCATTTCTTGATTTGTTTGTGTATTTGCAAAATTTACATTCAGATAACAGCATACAATGGAACAGTGTGCTCAGAACTTGATGCATATTTTTGCTGACATAGCTGGTATATTATTGCAGTTGTGATCTCATTAGAAAAAGGAAAAAAAAAAGGAAAGTGCATTTCTTTCAAAATTTTCAAGTTTCCCAGAATTATGAAAAGAATACAATCTTTTTTTATTTACTTTTTTTTTGGCCTCATTTTCCAGAATTTTATACAGAAGCCCAGATTCCCTGCCTTGTTGTACCTGTTCATGTCTAAGGGCATTTGGCATAGAATTGATGTGGTTAATTTGCAAAAATAGAGCTATCAACAACCAACTGCTCAAACTCTCTGTTTTATGTGCATTGTCTCCCTTGGATTAATGTGTTAGTCTTAGAACATTGGTGTGCAGTTTAAGTACGTAAGTTATTATTTGCAATTAACAAAGCTTTGAAAAAAAACATGTTGGCAAGGAATATTACCATATGGAAAATATAGGCTAGTTTAAATGGAATATCATTTTAGACATTCACTGGTACTAGAATATCAATTTATCATTTAGAAATAGTGAAGTTGCTTTTCTCTGAAGGCAACAGAAGAGAACAGAAATATGTAGAATGCAAGCACATCCTGTTCTTCTAATCCAATAGTCTGAAGAAAAATGTCATCAGAGAGGTACTTGTTAAGGCATAGTTTTTTCCTTCTGGCTGGTTGCAGTATACAGTGAACTACAAAGAGAGTCCCTTTATGGTGACAAAATCTTGGATAAGAGTTACTAAGCAGTGGATGAGTGATCTGTTTCATGGCTGCCCAGAGAGCTAATGTGAACAGTTAAGCACACTCAAAATTGCTCATCGTGTAATCCTAACAAAATCCTTCCTAAACCTTGTAAAAACATTCCCAAATCCTTCTAAATTAAGTCTGTTAATGCAATTAATCCAAATAGTTGTGCTGTTCAGGGAATGTGTTCTGGTTATGAATGCCTGGTCTGCCAGTGTTTTTTGATGGTCATGCATAGTTGGTATGGATGCACAGTTAAATGATTTGTTGTCAATTACCTCAAAATAAATAATGCCCTGAGTGCTGGGATCAGTTACAGAAAACATACTATTGTAACTGGTTTTTACACTTGGCAGTTACTGAAAGATGCAGACCAAGGAGGTTCCTTGGAAACTGCAGCCAGACCCACTGCAGTATCCATATAAACCTTTGAACTAAGTTGTGAATAACAGTTTTAGTATGGAAGTTTCTTGCATTTATTTTATTGTTACAGCCACAATGAAGTGCTACAGCTTACATGCCATTCTCACTGAACGTGATGTGTTTGTTGAAAATACTTCTAATTAGGGGATTAATGGATCGGAAGTGAAAGGGATGGCTGAAACTTAATAGTACCATCCTAATTTACACTAAACAAAAACTGGTCACAGAGAAGTATTTTCCTAGGGTTCCAATTCATATACTAAACAAGAAAGTCAATTTCTTATTTATAAGTTTAATACATTATACTTTATGTTGCTAAAGGAGGACATGAGTTAGAGCAAAAACAAACAAACAAACCCCCCACACTTAATTATGTGTGCAGTTATATTTTTTAAAAATTACTAATATTTCAATATTGTCACACTATTACCAGGATTTCCCAGAATAGTGGTTAACAGTATGACAGATTCACCTGTCAGTGACTGTTGAGCTGCAAACAAGTCACCACTCTTTTAGAAAAATAGCTTCTTATTTGTGTATCAATTCTTATGATTACCCTAGAGCTGGAAAAAAACCCCAACCAATCTTTGAAAATCTTAGCTAGTTTGCTATGTTAGTTTTCAGCAGAGTAATTTTGCCATTTTCAGTCAGGAATTAGATGTGGATTGCTTTCAAACACTGAAAATCATGCTTCTTTCCTAAGAGACATTTGTACTGTGTTAATCGCTTGGCCTTTGGTGAGCGGGGAAAAGAAAAAGCAGAACTAACCTGTCTTAAATCTGAATTTTTCTTTTGTTCAGACCAAAGGGTCAAATCCACAAGAGGGAATTAAACTTAAAAGGAGAGAAGCAAGCTATTCACACTCCCCAAAATTCAGTAATAATTGAGGTCCATCGACTATACAATATTTATAAGGTAGTGGAAACTCTGAACTCCCTACCTAATCAATGGCAAAAGGTAGGCACCTCACCAGACAGTGATTTAGAGCAGAGGCCTCATTATATCTTTCTCTCCATTAGCCACACAGGGAACAATGCCAGCTCCTGCTATGGGATACCCTGCTGAGTAACTTCAAGCAGTCACATAATTTCCTTACTCAGTGTAAAGGGAGAGTAATGTCTAAGAATATGATTCACTAGTACACTGAGCCAGGTACTGTCTGGAAGTTCCATGGAGTTTCCTAGATGCCTCTCTTCACTTTGGATTCAGAGCAGTGAACTGTCTCTTTTGGATAGTTATCCAAGCAAAGCAATTTTTGTTAAAAACAACAATGTGGCAGCTTCTTTAAGCTGCTATAGCAATCCATTGATGCCTGGGTAATCAGTGGTGCACCCTTCCCCTGGGAAATGGAGACCAATTGATCCTAGAGTTTCTAACCCCTGAGAAGATAAGCAGGAGACCAGAATAGACAGTGTTCTGAACTACGGCTAAGGTCGTCTCTCTTATCAGAGTGCTTTTACATTACATGGCATACTTTGTTTTTAACAAGAGCAATGACTGGAACCAAGGTCATTTAGATTAGCCTGGAATTGTCAAATCTAATTTTCATAATCAGACTGCTGAACATAGCCACCTCAGACTTCATATCTTGTAATATAACTCTCTCTGAAAGGATATTCTGATCTTAAGCTATGATTTTGCTGTTAATTGTAACATGTATGAATTTAATTTTGGCTTATTGGGAGTGAACTTGCACCTTAATGGTGTAGCTATGAAGTTCTGTTATTAAATATTGAGTATCCGTTTACACACATTTTTTTAAATTTTATTTTTTCTATTGAAGGGAAATGCTTTGCTAGTAAAGAAACTCCTCTTCCTTTCTCCATCAGTGTACCTAATAAGCCAGTGATAACAGCAGTCCCTTTTGTGGCAGGAGATCAGCAGTCCATACACAGCTTCAAATCAGACTGAGTGTTTTGAACATAGCTGTATTACTTGCTCATGTCACTAATCCAGCAGGAGAGAAGGTTGCAGAGGCCAATATTCTTCTCACCATGCTTCTGTTCAAGAATTGACCTAGTGAACATTCCAAGAAACTGCATCTCTTGGAGCAGACTCCGAAAGCAAGACATGTAGAGATAGTCAATTCCATCTACATATTAGGTATAAAGAAACTGGTATCTGCCAGTCTTGATGCTTGTGTACATCCTTGGGGCAGAAAATTTGCTACAGCAGAAATTTAGCTTCCTGGTAACATAGGTGTGTTCAAGGCAAGGTAGCACTGATGTTGAATGGGGGAAGCCCCAGTTTTTGACTACTTATGTCTCAGTATCAGACCTCTGAGATCAAACTTTAACAGACTATTCTATTTTTTGTGTGTGTTAGAAAGCAAAACTGGAGAAAAAGAAAGATCTGAAAATGTATGGATTCCTTCAGAAATATTCAGCGTAGTACACAAATGATGGCATTTTAAGGTTCTATAACCATACTAAGCAATATCAAGTTTCTTTACTGAATGCTTCTTTCCAAAATAATACGCCCAAAGGAAAGAGCATCTTTTGCTATTCTTAAATTACAGAATAATATTGGAGAATAATTGACTAAGACCCAGCCTAAATTCAGAAATAAAATATTTAGAAGATAACTGAAAAAACCAAAGTTATTTTATGAATTTGTACTGAGATTTTTAGGCTCCTTGAAAGTTCTTATCCCCTTCCCCATTAAATCTGCCTGCCTTTATCACGAGCATAGGTGCTTCTACCCATTCACAATGGCATAATCTAATTTACAGTCATAGTTTAACTTCATTTGGAGAAACAGGTTTGACAGCAATGTGCAACTGCCTCAGGGTGGGGAAAGCAGATCTTACTGAAGCTGGGTATTCGTGGGATAAGTACAGACAAGCTACCTAGCAACTTATGAACAGTGCTCATAACTACTGTATCTTGGGACACAGTTCAGTGCCAGTAGTTTTTTCTTGTTTTGTTGACGGTTATTGGCTCCTCCCAAATTAAGGAGAAGTCACTACATTTGTCTGGAGGACAAAAGAATATATTTAATACTTGCAGGAGTTTATTCAAAGGGTAAAGTCTTGAAGATGCTTAAGAAAAAGTGTCCATCAGTGCCTCTAGGCTATCTACAGACTACAAAGGATGAAAGGAAAAATGAGAAAATTGGTACCTGGAGAGAGGCAGAAACATTCCTTGTAGCCTTCATGCCAATGTTGCATTTATACATACAGTGCTCTGAGGTGTATTCTCCTACCCTGGAAGTTTTACATTTAAGAATAATACCTCAAGGAAAAATAAGAGGATTTAGGAGATGATCTTGGGATGAAGAATTTCTTGTCTTTCCTTTGGGTTTAGGTATTGTACTTTAATGCTGTCCTGAAAAACATTAGGATAATATTTATTGAAGCATAGATAGCAATAGATCCGTGAAGCTCTAACAACAGACCAAAATAAGTGAGGTTTGCTGGGCAAAATACAGTGAGAGCCATAGCAAAAACTGTCCTAGCAGATGCAGGCAGCTTTTACTTCTCTGTTACACAAATAGTATGATTCCTGCTATCTTGCTGCAAGGCTTTATCAGCTGCATATGTACAGGCAGCACTCCATTTTAATTAGCCTGAAGATTCGAGGCTTAGAAGGAATAGCAGGGGTCTCTAATTATCTTTACAAACTAGTGATCTGCCCAGGAAATGAGGAATGAATAAGCATTAAGCAGTCAGAGGCCAGTATTCAATCACGGAGAAAAGCAGGAAGAGTGGAAGATAAAGAAATGCAATTTTCACTGACTTGTCTGGGCCTTGAAAATTGCTAAAAATAATCCTTCTTAAGTAAAACTCACCAATTCTAGACAGAGATATGTTTGTTTCTTATTAGTAGTGTTGGACCAGATGTTTTAGGGTAATTTTTTTCTCGTGTCTGTTCCATATTTCTGGTATTTTTACTTTAAATGTGTTTGTTTAGACATCAGTAAGATTTCTTGAATGTTACGCTCAGAAAAATAATGTTTTACCAAGCATTGTTTATAATTTTTCAGTCCAAGTTCCAGGGAAATAAAGACTATTCTTTCCTCCCCTTGAAAAAAAAAAAAAAAGGACATTGGGATTTAAATCATTGCTATTCACGAACTGGCCTTGACCAAAAAAAACGCTGAGGATTATCTCTTTAGCAACTTTTGAATCAAAGCTGCATTATTGATATGAAGCTAAAAAGGCTTTGCAGTTCTTTATATAATTAAAAGCAACTGTTATTATGGAAATTTTTCACAACAGCTGTTGTATTAGAGGAAAGGTTACACTCTTCTCTATCAGTAATCCCTTTAAATCTCTGACATGATTCATAGCTCCTCAAACAATGCCTGTAAATTAAACAAAACTGGATGCCTTCCATACATATATTTAATACTTGCACCCCTATCAGCAAGTCGTGTAAGAATGCAGTAACAGAACTCAGATTGACTAGTGAAAGTAATGTGAACGTCCCTTTTTATGATTTCTGGTTTTGTTTTCTAAAACACTCATTTTGTGCAGAAGTGTTGTCCACCTTTCCAATGAAGCCAGACAAGCACTGGCCCAAAGAGCTTACAATCACTGTTCTTGAACCTCAGTCAAGGGTAACAGATTGGAAGGAAAGAGTAGACCTTGCTGATATTGGTAAAGGCTAGAGATGGTTTTGAAGTAGGATAAAAAGCTTTCATTCTTTATGACTTTCTGCCTTTCCTCATGGAAAGTGGAAAAAAGATTTTTCCTCCTGGCTGGAAGGAAGCAGTATATCTTTACTGCAGCTCAGGTTTTCATTTCATTCCTGGCTCTCAAGCCAGGGAGAGCTTTGGAAAGGGGAGAAGAGCCAGCAAAGATTTGGTTTTTTTTTTTTGTCAAGGAGTAAGTACTGAGGAGGATAAGGAAGCAAAAAAGAAAACAAATATGGTCCTCAAAGACCAGAACTGGTTAATGACTTGCTGGATTTCAGAGTGTATAGAGGTACTACATTTTGTAGACATGAGGGAGCTCAGAAACAAAGCAGCGTGGGCTTGTACAGAAGCAAGAAGATGCTTCTTTTTCAAGTCCAACTACTGGAGTGGAATAACCCCATGCAGCAAATGCTGCCTTAGGGACTGACTGCCAGAGAAGCTGTGCTGCAGGATGGAACACAGGAGGTGTCCTGCTGGTCAGGTGGAAAATGAGCCAGCAGTGCACCCTTTGTGGCAATGAATGCTGACCACAGTCAGTGCTACTTCAGATGGCATGTAGCCATCAGCTTAAGGAAAGCAATTATTTCTGTTTAGTTAGCACATACGAAGCTGTATCCAGACTCCTGCCTGTAGTTTGCATTCCTCAGCACAGGAAGACATTGACAAACCAGAGAGAATCCAGACAAGATCCACCAATATGTTTAGGGAGCTGGGGCACGTGACGGACAATGAGAAGCTGAGAGAGCAGCATTTGTTTAGCAGAAGAGGAAGGCAAGGCTTTCTTACACCCCTCTGATTGTTGTCTTCACTTAAGGAAGGGGGAAGTTGTTAAGGATGCAGAGGCTTTGTTCTTTTGCACAGAACAAAAGGACGAAAGGTGATGAAACACATTCAAGAAGAGAAATTTTTACTATATAAGCAAATCAAAAATTCATGAAGAGGAGGTAAGCACAGGAGTAGATATGCAAGTCTCCACCCTTGGAGAATATTCCTGGGGAAGACCCTGGGGAATCTGGTCTCACTTGGAATATGGCCTTGCTTTCAGTGCCACACTGGACTAGGTGAACAGCAGAGGTCTCTTCCAATAAGCATGTTTCTGTGGTTCTAAGATCCACACTGTTCTTCATCCAGCTTTCTCTTGCTGTGTTTTTTTAATTCTGTGTGAAATTCTTCATGTTACTTAAACAAGTTTCAAATTGTATTTTGCACATGCTGCAGCCCTTACATTTTCCCTTCTGATAATGAAATACTGTATGGAAGAGGTGTTGGCAGAGGGCTGTCAGCAAAGGCTTGCTGATTAAACTGCTGTAGCAGTGTGAGGTGGGCTTCTGTGCGGTGAAGGTTCTCATGATTTGTGAAGTGGGAAGAGCGTTGATTTGGCAGTAAGGTTATTTGGCAGGGTATAACCTGATAGAAGCTGATGAGGGAAGATGTTTGCCAGGAGTACTGGAAACTTCAAAAAGGACAAACCCGTGCTTTTGGATGTACTTTTTCGATTTAAGGGTTGGCAACACCGCAGTACTAGGAATGATTTATTCCCTTTGCCTTCAGATATTTTAAATTCTCTTTACTGTATTTCAAGCTTTGCCTGCAGTTCCCTCGTGCAGACTTCATAAATGGTGAGAATTTTGTATTAATATTGCGTGGCCCATCACAGGCTAAGGAGGGTTGTTGAGAAAGTAGTTGGGAACTATGCTTGTTTTACTACCCATCTTAAGTCAGATCTAAGGAAAAGAGAAGCTGTGTCAGTCAGTGAATAAAACTGTCATCACTGTAAAAAGTCTTAGACACCGAAGTGAGTAGGGAAAGGTTAATGTTGGTCACTGATACATAGAATCTGGTGAAGAAAAAAAAACACCTGAAAGAACTGCACAAAATAAACCAAAGACAGCCTCTAACTGGCCCTTGGAAGCACACTGGATGAGCATTTGTAGGTTTTATATCTACAGACAATATGAATAATATCTGAATAGTGAAAGTGCACACTAAGAAGCTGCCCAGAGACATAACCAACTACAGTAGTCTTGGGTTTGAGCAGACTGCTGTCTTGGAAAGTAGGGTCCCTGGACTCTTTTTGTAATAGCGGAAAGCTTCCAGTATGGCTCACAAGAGATTATCTAAATATTTACACAAATAGAATAAAACCATTGGGACTCACAGTGACCACCAAATGTCTTAGTTTATATTTGTTTTTTCAAAGGGGGAAGGACATTGCTTTGACTGTAGGCTGATTTACCAGAAAGGAAAACCATGCTGACAAGCTATGACATAGGAAGGGAAGCAAACCACTAAAAAAAGAGTCAATGATACCATGTCAGTGGGAACAACATTACCTAGAACGTAATCTGGGGGGAAAATTATCTCCATCTGTAGAAGCCTCTGTTCAAAGTAACTAAAATACTGTTCAGCTACTACTAAATAGGTTGTGCCTTCAAAGATGCAGAGGAAGCTGATTTCTCTTAAGTCACTTTCAGCCCAGTATGCTCTGGTTTGGGACTGCTTTGATGAAAATAGGTTGCTTTCTTCTTTTTTACATTTTTCAGGTTTGATTTTTTTTTTTTTAACTGAGACTTTATATATTTTATATGTATA
>WTSP01003793.1:0-53531 GCA_025331215.1 Actenoides lindsayi | reverse complement strand
CCAGAGCAACCACAGTGTGTTTGGAGCCCTGCTTCCCAGAAAAGGGGCCAGACATCGCCTGCTGATGGGAAGTAGAGAATAAATCTTTGTTTTCTTTTGTTTCCATGCATGGCATTGCTTTGCTTTTCATTAAACTGCCTTTGTCTTAACCCACAAGTTTCATCTTATTTTCTTGCCCTGGTCCAGCTGAGAGGAGGAGGGAGGAGTGATAAAGTAACTTCGTGGGCACCTGGCATCCAGCCAAGGTCAGACCACCACAAGCAGCCAGCCCCGAGGGTGCATTTAAACTCTTCTCTCCTCCAGAGGTTTCCACTCCATTGTGCCACGTGTGAACTGAGTTGCTTGTGTGACACCTTCTTATTCAGTGGGACTGCACTTCTGGTGGAAGTTGAGGATGGAGCAAAGTATGGTTATAAAGGCTTCCTATATCTATATGTAAATACAGATGGATAGACATACCTGTACAGACTTCTACACACCTATCTACATGGATACCTATATATGCTTAAAAATATTTGAGGTCCCTTTTACACCCTTTCCCAAATTCTTAAGTGATTGTGATTATAAAGGCAAAATTATCTCCAGAGTGAAGCCAATTTGGGATTGTTATCCACATCACAATAGTTTCTGAAAAAACTGATGGCAGGACTTAAGAGTCACCAAGACAGTAATTTCAAAAAAGTATTTTCCTCTTATTTTGCAAAGCTGCCAGAAATCTAAACTAAATTTTGGTAATCTTAAGGAAAAAAAAAAGTATTTAATTGTTCTTGCTCTATTTTATCATGACAATGAAATTACCACAATCAAACCTCTTTATTTCTATATCCTATTACACTGATTTTTAACACCCTGCTCTTCTCATCGTAGGCAGCAAACAAGAAGCAGTACAACAACAAAACAAAAGGTACCCCAACAACTTGATGCGAAGCTGCACATCTCCTTTTTACTTGTATTAGGGAGCAAAGGGGTGGCAAAAACTGGTGATAAATGGCCACTGTTACAGCTTGCCCTGGGAGGCCAATGATGAAATACAGCCCTAGGAGCAGAGACTGCTCCTGGGCCACGGAGCAGGCTGCATCTGTTTCTGCCCTATCACTCCATGAAGTCCAGCCTGCTTACAAGTGCTTGCTAGAACAGCATTAAGTAGAACAAAGGTGAAATTTTCTTCTCAAGTAGCCCTGGTGGGTAGAGCAGTCACCAGTAGAAGAATGGTATATTCACCACTATCCAACTGTCTTTAAATCCTGATTACATTGACTGAAAAATCATTTACCCTAACGATCCAGCAATCCATGGCCCTCTTAATGGCAGACAAGGAACCAGACCAGAGAACTGAGCACATAAATCACAACACTTCAGACGAAAGAGATACAGCTAAAGCTGTCATGTTCTCTGGCTACCAGGCACACCTCGTGGGGATATCTCATGCATCCCAAGAGGCTAGAAATAAACCTAGCTGTTGGCTCTTCATTTTGCTATCTGGCTGCTTTCGTTGATGCTTGGCTTATGTTATTCCACTTTGGTACCTCAGCTGGATCTCCATGTGGCCATCACTCTCTTAAGCCTGCCATTTTAACCCTTTTCTTTGTCCCCTTGACATCTGCTGTTTCATAATGCCTCACAACCCTCCTGAACGTCTCTTTCAGGCCGTGAGCAAGACCCCTGTCATCTGCTGAGCTCCTCTGCTCTATGAGTCTCCATGTATTCATCTTTACTGCAGGCTGTTTCAGTTCTGTCTGGACAACTCCAAGGTGTCCCAAGTAATTCCTCACCTGCCTAGATCATATCTGAAAATAATCATAAACCACTATTAAACACCAACCTGCTTTTAACTGACCAGCAATAACTTAGTGTTTTCATAGGTCTTCTACTGCTTCCAGTTCTGATTCATAGCACCCACCACTAGCAAACATCCAGAAATGACAGCATAGTTCCTTTTCGATCCCCTCCTTAGCACAGAGCATTATAAGACTATATACCTAACAATTACATATTAAAAGATATCTCCAGGGTCTAAGTGTACCTTAACAGCTGGATGGAATGGTGGGAAACCACTTTGTACCCACCTGCAACTGTAGCTGTGCTGAAGCATACGCTGGTCATTGATTAAATGGTGCAGCACTCAACCTTAGCTTTAATGCTTCAGCCGCTCAGCGTGTTTGCACGAGTAACTACTGCCTTCTGTTTCACCTGACAAGCTGATGGACAGCTTTTAAATGAAAAATAAAACAGAACAGAATAAAGTAGAATAAAATAAACTATAAATCAAATCTGTCTTCCCCCAAGTCAGGCTGGGCACAGCAAGCAGGCATTCTGGACCCCAGCCCGGCTCCCTGCCAGGAGAGGACACGGCACAGCATCTCTTGGTGCTTGACGTGGGAGCAGCTCTACAACAGGGTACACCAAGCAGGAACAGCTGTGAGCTAGATCCTCGGTTACTGACTTCTGGACTCAGGAAAGAAAGGAGTAAAATCCAGACTTCTAGATTATTTAATGACATCATTTCAGTAATCATTACTCTTGGTGACTAGATGGCCCAGAAGAGCAAAGTCCTCTGCCCATGGGACAGGAAGCGGCTGTGTACGGCTCGGCTCACGGCCAAACACCACACCCTGAACCTCAGTATGCTGAGGCATCCTCAGCCCGGGTCTGCAGGGCCATCCTTGGTGGCTGACCTCCACCCTGCTCTACCAACAAAAAGCTGTGACCTAGTGCTTGCTGACGCAGTCCTGACCTGCTGCCACGCGAAAGGAAATGTGCTGCCAGAAGCATTTACAGGGTCAGACCCAATCGCAAAGTGAGGTCCTGGTCTCATGTACAGCCCTGTCTTGACCATGCAGGAAAACAGCTAAGAAATGTACCTGTTTTCTGCTTAAAAGCAGCAGATTCCTTGGAGGAAAGAAAAATGCATTAAGAACCACATTTCTTTCTTTAACTGGTTAATGATTCAGATCAACACGACTGAAAGAAACCCACATGCAGCGGCAATGATCTGACAGATACTGGACAGTAACACCTGCCCAACTACTCCTGGGAAAACCTGAAATGTCAAGTGACAAGACACACCGCAAGGCAGACACCGAGTAATATCTATAGTGAAAACACACGTTACTCAGCCAACACTGCTGGTGGAGAACTGAGAAGGGCGTGCAGACTGCAGTGTACACCCCAGTGACCACGTAAACGGCAAGGTCTGCCTCTTTAGTCAGAGAGAGAGCAGCAGCCTCGCTTGCAAGAGATTTGGAAAACGGTGCCCTTACAGGCCTGACTACTTGTTATTTGGCACATGTAACACCTTCTGTTGCATCATATCTAACCTGCTAATGCTTGAGCAACACAGAGCAACCTGGTCTCAGGACAGGCGTGAAATGGCTGTGAAGAGGAACTGGGGACAAATGGGCCACCAGTCCTTGCCATGTGCATCCCTGATGGCACAGCACGTGCTCTCAGTTATGGTACAGGTCACATTGTGGACTGAGAACTGCATCCCTCCATCTTCCTTTGAATAGACATATGCTCGTACTTAATATCATCTAACAGCTAAATCATCTCATTTTTACTTGTCTTGCAATATTCGCACACAAACCTATGGCAGGCAAGTTAGCTTATGGTTTACTCAGTTGAGACGAGGCTTCAAAAGTGGTCCCCAGATGTGTAGAACTTTTGTTTTCTCTACAGCACTGTGGCACTTCCATTGACCAATCCCACTCAGCCTCAAGCTTTGGAGGAGATCACGGTGGCTCCCGGGTAGTAACTGTTGCCGCAACAGCTGAAGCTGTCCTCCCATGTACAGCTCTTCGGAGTTGTTACTCCTACTACACCACAGAGCATCATTATGAGAGTGTCTCTCTCACATTTATTCCATCTTCAGCTGACGTGCACAACACTACTGAAAAACTCAAAGATCTCACTCTTATGTTCCCTGCAGGAACTCCCTGAACTCCAGCACAAAATCAGGAAGCCCAAGTAGGCGGAGATAATGGATTCCTCACCCCCAACTGCCCACCTTGTTCCCTGGAAGTCAGCCCTGCAGGGTGAATCTCCCAGTATTATACCATCGGAATTACTTTTTGGGAACAGCCTCTGGCCTCCAAATAAATATGGAGTGAACACAAACTCATGAGTAAACTCGTGGAAGTATCAGATGTAATAATGGATTCTCTTTGCAAACTTGGCACTAATGGTAACACAGTGTGTAGAATCAGCTGTGCAGTGTCAGACTAAAAGTTAACTAAACCCAAGATATCCTTGCTAATAGTGACAGCAGAAGTGCGCACACACACACACACACACACACAAGAAATAGGGCACACTCAGTGTGGGCTTTCTTGTATAATACATTGGTACTTCTGGCCAATAATGATGTAAAAAACTGCTTCATGGGACTTTCCAGTAGTCCTTGAGCATAAGCAATCTCTGCTAGAAATTATTTAACCAACAAGATGAAGATGGTCAATAATTGATAGAATAACTAGTTTCTAACTAGTTTTTTAAGTACTGAGTCCTCTGAACAGGGGAGAAGATGGATTTCTTTGGTACTTTTGCTACATGCTTTTCTTCTCTAGTTGCAGCCTTCCTATTTCAGGGACAAGGGAGTGCAATGCTGAGCCCTTCTGGTGTCCAAAAGAGAAAGACAGGACTGTTGGTGACAATTGTTCAGCTTAACTGAATGTTAACTGCAGTTAAATGGAACTGTGCTGACTGACATCAGCTCTCAGTCCAGCCCAAGACAGCAATGATGGAAACAGGGTGAAAACAGGTGAGACATTGAGAGAATGTTGACTTTTTCCACTTATATTGATGAAAACCTGATGTTCACAGCATGGCTACAATTGGAAGGGACGTCTGGAGTCATCTGGTCCAACCATGCTGCTCAAGCAGAATCATCTTGAGCCAGTTGCCCAGGACCATGTCCAGACAGATTTTGAATGTCTCCAAGGAGAAAGACTCTGCCACCCCTCTGAGCAACTTGTGCCAGTGCTCAGTCACCCTCACAGTAAGGCACTGTTTCCTTATGTTCAGATGGACTCTGCTGTGTTTCATTCTGTGCCCACTTCTCCTGGTCCTGCCACTAAGCATCATCAAGAAGAGCTTGACTTCATCTTCTTTACATTTCCCTTAAGGTATTTATGACAACTGACAAGAGCCCCCTGAGCCTTCTCTTCTCTAGGCTGAACAATCCCAGTTCTCTCAGCCCTTCCTCATATGAGAGATGCTCCTGTCCCTTTATCATCCTCATAGTCCTTTACTGGACTCTCTCCAGTTTTCCATCTATCTCGTACTGTAGTGTCCAGAACTAGACACAGCACTCCAGGTGTGGCCTCACAAGTGCTGAAGAGAAGGAAAAGATCACCTCCCTTGACCTGACAATACTTTCCCTACTGCAGCCCAGGATACCATTTTCCTTCTTTGCAGCAAGGGCACACTGCTGGCCCATGTTCTTCTACCAGCTTCAACAGGGCTCAGCATTTAAGGAGGGCTCTACATCCATGTGCTTCAAGTCCCATAAAAACACTGAGTAAGCTCTGGGAGCTCTCTGGGAGGGACTACGAGATCAATTGATCCATTTCAAAAAGAAACCTGGATAAAAAGAACTGCCCTGCATCAAACTAACTGGGAGCAGAAAGGGGTCAAGGAATGGGAGTTGGACAGATGTGTTGGACAGACGCAGACACGCAATTTGTGGTTGTATCGTTAAGAGCCCTCAGCAGTGTTCCCTCACATTATTCTTCTCTCACTTCATTTTATCCTAAGCCACTGGTATACTGGTAAAGCCTAGAATATTTGAAGGGTTAAATCATGTCTTGTGTCATCTCTGCCTCTTGCTTTTCTCATAGCAACAGTGTTTGCAAGAAGGAGAGACAGAGAAGCTTGCCATTGCCATATTGACAGAAGTCAGCACTTCAAATCCCTGTGACTGCCTCAGAAATAAAGATCTTGTCACATTCACTTTAATCTCCAGCAAGTGCCAAGCTATGTCAATGTCAGCATGAGAAGCTGCTCTCTCCCCCTCTTCCTTTCACTGGTGGCACTGAGACACAGACTACAGATAAGGAAGACAAAAACACCCAGACACGGTTTGTGTTAAGCTGGTGAGAGTCTTTCAAGTGGCTTGGCTGCAGAAAGATAGAAATAGGATTTTTCTTTCCAGAAAGGATCAAACACTAAGAACAAGCGAGTCTTTCCCTGACCCACAAAAGTCCAATGTATTATTTTTCTTTAAACTTATTAAACATTTTATATGAGACTGCAAAAGACAAAGCAGAAGATAAAAGACTGAAGCTAAGTAAAAGATACAGAACAATTAGAAGCTACTTTGAGGCTTTAAATACAGTGCTTAGGATCCTGCAGAAGCTGAACAGTCAATTTGCTGATAAAGATCCACCAAAAATAATGGTATGCATTTCTGCCTTTCATAGTTCTAGGGCTAGAGGTTGTCTGATTCCCAGTTAAGTGACTCCCCTGGGCACAGACAAGAGCTGCAATCATCTCAGCCACATAAGCTAATGTGACATTGAAACAACCCACCAAATGAATCTATGCAGAGGTGAGTATCTCTGAAGAGCTGTTTATGGAATCAATTTGAGCTGGAGTTAGTTAGCCGCATTTACCAATGCTTTACCACTGTACATAACACTCATGGGCAAACACACGTGCACAGAAGCATGTGCAGCCCCACGCAGAGATCACCCTGTGAGTTACCAAATAATTAGATGTGATGTTTAATGTCCAAGAGAATAAAGCTTCTAATTTCTTTTAGGCCCCCTCCTGAAGTTCTTGCTGATCTATACACATTAAGCTCATCTAGCATTGCTGGGGAATTGATGACTTTTAACTCTGAGCATTCAAGTCCTTCACCTAGTCTTGGTTCTGAGTGTTGTCTCAATTAACATTTATTACAAGAAAATCCATCTTGCATTTATTTTCAGGTGGATACTCAAACAGAAGAAAGGATGACAGAGACCTCCCTCAGTGCATCCAGGCTCTTTTGAAGAGACATCCAAGGAATGCTTTGAAAGAGCTGCAAACATTAACTTCACTGCTGTTACCTGCTTCTGAGGATTTCCTGATACTGCCTTTCGTAGCCACATTCCCCTTTTAAATCATTAATGAACATTCATCCCTCAGCATCCTTCAGGCTGCTTCATCCTTTGCAGGAGACTGAATCTACTCCACGAATCTTCTTATTTTCTGAAATAGACTGAGCAGGCACGTCAGCTGTGCCTTCGGAGTTTTTACATTTCTCCTATTTCTGGTAGTGACACCTCATTGATGTTTATAAATATGGAAAGGGTGAGTGTCAGGAGAATGGAGCCAGGCTCTTCTCAGTGACATCCAATGATAGGACAAGGGGCAATGGGTGCAAGCTGGAACATAGCAGGTTACACATAAATATGAGAAAAATGTTCTCCCCAGTGAGGGTGACAGACACTGGAACGGGCTGCCCAGAGAGGTTGTGGGGCCTCCTTCTCTGGAAGCATTCAAAACCTGCCTGGACGCATTCCTCTGTGACCTGCTCAAGGTGATCCTCCTCCAGCAAGGGGGTTGGACTAGATAATCTTTCGAGGTCCCTTCCAACCCCTAACAGTCCGTGATTCTGTGATTCATCACCAACAACTCTCCCCTGTGAGCCAGAAAGCAGCAGATCACCTCCAGATCACCTGTCTATCCTGGCTTAAGAAGATGTATGGTTCTGACGTGACCCGTGGGCAGTTGTGTGTTTGGGCAACCAGCCACTCAGGACAGCTGCTTGCCCACAGCCTACTGCTTGTGCGGGCAGGGAGCAACCCACCGGGGTAACCGGGAACTGAGCAGTGCACTCCTAAAAAAGTGGTTTGTGGTTATTCTCTTGCACAAGGAGGTCGAGCTTCCATCAGTCTTGGAACAGAAGTTTTGGAACCCAGGAGCCCAGCAGCCTAGGTCTGAGGGAGCCCTCCTGGCTTGCAGCAAAAGCTTTGCTAAGAGCAACACATTTCTACAGAACAACTTAATTTCAATAAAAAAGTCTTTGCCAATTCAAAATACTTGGAAAGTAAGTGACTGCATCTAGAGCAGAAACCCTCGCTCACAACCCAGTGTGTGGAGGATAAAAGGAAACAAAGAAATACAAGCATAGAAACAACTGCATTTACAGCCAGAGAGCACTGAGCAGTGGACTCCCCAAATGCAAAGAGCACGTGGATTAGGGATGTGACTGCAGGAATGGCTCTGAAGGGCTGACCCTCCCTCCTTCATCACCATCACCTGCCAGGGACTCGGACACTGCCAAAATTCAGCAGCATTCAGCAATTCTTGAAACAACTGTGGTAGATCTAAATGTAAGGGAAACTGGTATGGTTGAAACCAACAGATGCTCTGACCTCCCTCTTGTCGATAAGACCCTACTACTGACATGCAAGTCTTTGTGGTTTTGTTTGTTTTTTTTAATATCACCTCATCTCTGGCTGGTGCTTCAATATAATTCACATAGTATCACACAGACACATCCATGGAACAGGCCTTCTCCTTGCTTCTGTTTTAAATGTTAACAACACAGCTACACATATTGACTGTATTCTAGAGCTTTTCAGGCAAACCAACTGCCCAATTCCTCCTCTACTCAACATTGCCTTTAGCAGACCTGCAGCTACATTATCTTCATACTGCCTCATGTGATTCAGACATTTTGAGAAACAGTGGACATACCCCACTGCTTCTTCCAAGGTTTTGCTCTCTTCAGCTAAACAAGGAAACCACAAGAAAGGCTCACGACTCATATAGGAGGAATGAGGGATGTACTGTTTTCTCTTGGAGCCCAACAAGCAACCTGTAACAAGAGGACAAGAAAGATAATGCTGCCCTTAGTCCCTAGGGGACATCTAGATCGCTACGACCACTGATAAAACCACTTCTAGTGTATTTATCTCCTTGTTTTCTTCTGTTCCCCACTTGTCTGTCCAGTTAAATCTACTGCCTCTTACATCAGGCGGCACGATCTTTAGTGCAGAGACCGTATTTTCATTGTGTTTATACAGTGCCCAGTTCATGAAGGCAAGAAAGGAGGCTTGGAGAGAGATGCACAGTGGCTGGGAATAGAAGCAGCAGCTGGCAGCTCTTAGCTGCTCAAGAAGAAGAAATTTAATTGCTTTTATGCAAGAGTCACTCCAAGTATAACAGCTGTATTTTGCAAAATACCTTTCTGACAGATTCAGCAAGGCTAAACAACGGCTCCTCTTCTTGCCAGCACCTGCCTGACTGCAGCATGCTTCCTTTTGCTTTGCCTTTCAGTCGGAGAGCACCGAAGTGCAATCCCCTGCCCGACGACTCCAAATGGGAGGCCTCCGGATCCGTTTTGAAGAGCACGTGATTCAGGAAACAGGAATTCCGGAAACCCATGTCCCTCACCTCAGCTCTCACCCTCCTTCTGATAGATGGTGGCTTCTCAGTGAAGCGGCACCACGGCAGTGGCCAACTCACTGGCCGCAAAGCCGTCACGTCCGGAGGCCCGCGGGCACGGCTGCCCCCACGCCTGACTCACCGGCACGGCCTGTCCCCCGCTCCCCTCCTTGCGCTGCACACGTTCTGCTGCAGCCACCCCATAGCTCACTGGAAACAGGAGAAGGCTCCCAGCAGATAACGGTTTAAATCACATAATGCAACCTGAATCCTGCTCTGTCACAGGGGGTAACTGTTTACCTTTTAATTGCTTGTAATAATTGGGTAGCGGCCAGTTGATGAATTTGACAGTATGTGTCACATACCGCCATGCCGCACACTTGTTTCCTCTGCAACTGCAGCAGAGCTAAGGGAGAGACTGTGAAATTGCTGATAGAAGACAATTAACCCTGTCCACTCACCACGGGAGAAAGGATGCTGCCGAGAGACTCATTCAATCGCTCCCCTGTCCTTTGCAGATTGCAACACGCAGCTTTTTTATTTTTGGAAGAAATACACCACAAAGCAGCGACCCTCTGCACAAGTCCCCGTGCTACCAGCCTGACCCCAGGGGCAGCACTCTGGTTCTGGTGCTAGCAACCAGGAGAGGGAATGGGGCTTGTGTGGCACTACAAAGCGAGAGCTTCCATACCTTTCGCAACTCTTTCCCTCTTCAGTGCATCTTCTGAGGACAAAGCAGAGGCTAGGACATTTTATGTAAATTGGTTTAATCACCCTGTCAGCTTAAGTGGAAACACCTCTTCCCATAGTAATAAAACTCCATAGCTTAGACAGAGAAAGAGGCAAACACCAAAACCCCAGGAGAAATCACTCCTGATGGAAAGCAAACAGCTGCCTGAGTTGCCTGCAAACAATTCACACAGGAAATGATTCATTTCGCTCCTCTCTAATTATAGGGGACCCTTCCACAAAGTTGCCATTCACATCAGTGTCAGCAAACTGCTCTGGGTCTGCTGCTGGTGGACACCACCTTACCTGGCTGTCGTGGTTTAAACAAAGCCAGCAACTAAGAACCATGCAGTCTCTTGCTTGCTTGCTTCTCCCTGCCCCACCGGGGAAGAGAATTGGGGGAAAAAAACCCCATAAACCTTACAGGCTGAGATAAGAACAGTTTCATAACTAAAATAAAATAATAACAATAATAAAATTTAACAATAATTGCACTGAAAGGGAATATAACAAAGGAAGAAATAAAGCCCAAGAAAAGACAAGTGATGCACAATGCAATTGCTCACCACCAACTGGCTAATGCTCTTGCAGCCATCTGATCCTCCTGGCCAACTCCCCCAAGTTCATATACTGAGCATGATGCTCTGTGGTATGGAATATCCCTTTGGCTCGTTCAGGCCAGCTGTCCTGGCCATTCTCCCTCCCAGCTTCTTGTGCCCCTCCTCGCTGGCAGACCATAAGAAACTGAAAAAAAAATCCTTAACATCATTCTCACACTAAATCCAAACCACAACACTGAACGAGCTACCAGAAAGAAAATGAAATCTGTCCTAGTCGAAACCAGAACATAGGGCAAGGAGCCCAGGCCATACCCTAGTCTGCCCCCAAACCAGATGGGCAGCTGGCTGCTTGCCAGAGAATGCAACCAACTCCAGCTCCTGCTGCCTACATGGCAAATGGAGCTTCATGGCATCTGCATTGCCACTAGCTACTGACAGAGTCCCCATAACTCGCTCAGGTCGCTGCTTCCTACTGGAGGACCCAGCAGTTCAGGCATTGCTGAGAGATGCTGGTCAGTCACAACTGCCTAATAGGCCCCTGGCGCAGGCAGCTCCCCACCCTGGGTGTCCCAGCACTCTGCAACTGGCTGCTGCTGGGTCTTGACCTGGTTTATGGGCATGACTGAAGGCAGGAGTGTGAAACTGAGATAAAAGAAAAAGCTGCTTGTAAGGATGAGCTTCCAGCTGTCCTCCATGGGACCAACTACCTCCCTCTCTGCCCTCCTCCCTTCTGTCCTGAGGGGAAATAAGATGGGGTCAGGGGAGGAAAAGAGTCAGAAGACAATATATCAGAAGGTGATGAAGCAGCCAGTAAGAGGATGCGAGAAGCAGCTGTGCTACCAGCAAGCAGTGGTGGTCAAAATCCAGTGATCAGCGTGCAGCCCCTTGTCTGAGGCAGGAAAGGCTCAAGGAGCAGAAGACCATCCACACAGGCTGCCTCCGGGCAGAAAGCTTCTCTGCTAGCCCCGTGTTCAGCCCGGAAGCTTTTGGCATTGAGAAGGCAGCGGCACGGTGATACCTGCACAGGGGACTATCCAAGCCACTCTGCACTCAGCTGCAGCTCAGTACAGCTCTGACTAGAAACCGATGTTGATTTAGTCTCTGAAAACCACATGTATGCCACACCATACTCCCTGTTGGAAATTACTCTTGCCATTCTCCTCATGAGCCTCCCCTCCTCTCCCGGCCGGGTGAATCTCAGCAGGACAGAACAGGAGGTGCTGCACCAGCAACCCTGACCACAGCATTGGCTGACATTGCTAACATGCATGGACACAGCTCGGTCCCAGAGAGCGAATGGTCCTTCCCTTTTGTGCCAGGTGTCACCACTGCCGTAGCTGGTAGACACCACCCACGGTGCTGGTGGCACTTGGGATGGCTCCCAGGTCTGTGGTCAGCCTGAAGAGCTGAGAAGTGACTGCTGCCTCCTGGGGATGCCCTCCCCCATAGTGCCCTGGGCGAGTTCTGGCTTTGTCTGCCTGGGGACACTCAGGAAAATGACATTAGATGCACTGAATTAAGAACAGAAAGGTGTTTAGATAAATTGTGCTTAGGCCTCTGATGCTGAATTGAAGTGTCATTAATGAAACTCACCTCCCTTCCTACCCTTTTAATTGCCAAAATGAGTGTCCATACAGTTTTAATGAGGTTTAATTAATCTTCTTTAAAAGGTAGCTTAGATTAACTTTCCTACGTTCCCCCTGTAGACAAGCCATGAATGACAGGATTAAAGCACCCTGCCTCAAAGGATTCTTGCACCGTGGGAATGTTTCCTGCTCAGAGGTTTTCAATAGTCAAATTTTCTATGCTATCTATTATGCCAGTTTTAGTCTATTGGCCCAAATGCGTTCACAAAAGACACTTGTACAAACTAATAGAATTTGTTATAACCTTTTCCCTCTTGCTCGGTACATTCTAATTCTAGCTAAGGATTATTTTATCGATTTAAGTCTATTTTGTTAAGGATTAAGGATTTGCCTACCAATGAACTTGTACTGATTTTAATAGGCCAATTTCATTAACGGAGGCAAGCTCCAGGAGACAGACGTATTTTAGTAAGGACAACCTGATTTAGTTGAGGTTAAACTGGTATGCAACTGACTTGAGCTGAAACAACTCACACTCAGGTTGCACAAGTAAAATTATTGTGGGCTAAGGTAGTCTCAGGTGCTGTAGGCAGCAGCTACACCTTAACTCCAGGCACACCCACTCTAGCCCCAAGGCAAGCGTTGAGTAATCTGAAGGAGGACAAGTAAGAACTTCCCACCTACCAGAGCACAAGAGAGCAAAGGGGCAGTAACTGCAGAGGACCTGAGGGATGGTAACTGCATAACTCAGGGCAGCCTAGACAACTGCTGTGGCCTTTGACCAACTCCATCTGAAGCGGTACCTGTGTTTAACTAACTGGTATCCTCCACAGAAGTGACATTTCACTTCATGCAAGGTCCTCTTATAATGCACTACGAACGTATGCCCAAAGGGAGTCTGCAGAATGCAAATTGCCTTCTAAACCAAATGTGTTTAATTGGTAAGGACTAAGTTATGGCCATGCCCCCTTAAACGCTTCCTGCTAAAAGCAGGGCCAAGGCACACATTTGAATTACTATGCCACGGTGTTCATGAGGCAGGTTCATATATAGCAATGCAAAATGACGACTAGATTTTATGTCGCTTTCCTGGTTTTCTGCTGCTTAAGGTTAAAAAAGTGGCAATTTAGTGTTGCCAAGTACGTTGAGATCTAGTTTGGGAGAGCACTTGATTTCAAAACGAAATCTGTTCTTTTCATATGGCAATGGGCTTCCATTGGCCTTAGTTACAAAGGGGGTCCAGGGGAGTGCATATTTCAAGGTCCACGGTGCAGAAACACTGGCTGCACTGGAGTAGTTGTTGAAAATGTCCCCTGTCAGTCAGGCTTAGAGAATGGTTAAGAGCAACCATGCTCGCTCCCCCCCTGTCTCTGCCCCTACAGAAAACAGACTCATGGCAAGCCATGAAATAAGTGCCAGGTGGAAACAGAGCTAAAAACCTTATAGAAAGAAAATACCTCTGATGTGGTTTTCCCTCCTTAACTATAAGCCTACAGCTTGCAAATGGAAAATGGATAGCCACCGACTGTCACTGATTCATGTCCTTACCACTTACACCGAGCTGTGGCAGGGGAATTGCTCTTGACTGACACACAAGCAAGCAAAGGCTGTACTTTGATTAGCAGAAGTATTTAGCACTCCGGCTGACCAAAGTGTCAGCAGTGCTCTAATGTACATTTAGACCTCTCTGGCACTCCCGTGCTGCACTCAGGGTACTGTAGCTGCCACTGTTTCGACCTCTCCAGTCAGTTCCACGCTTCTTGTCTCATGCTCCTTAACACGGCACATCCCAACCCGCTTGAGGCAGCAGCCCAAGATGCAGATGAAATCATTCTACCATTTTTGCCGCTTCCATGTAGAAATGTTTCCCAGCACCATAATAAAAACCACACTAAGACATTCAAAAATCAAATACGACCAGTACTCTTCGCTAGCAAAAAGGTAAAAATTTGCTTTCAAAAAGATCCTTTTGAATGCTATACCTTGTTAAATACATGGCAATACAAATTCATTCCAGGATAAGAAACCTGTGTCAATTTAGTTACTGTCAAGTGCACTTGCTGATAGAGGCAATAAATACAACCGAATTATACAAAGGATATTGCTTAGAGGTGAGGACTGTTTCTACAAAATACTCTAAGGGGTAAATCTTGAGAGCCAGATTCTCAGTTTTGCATACGTCAACAGAAGGCAACGGAGGACTCTTCCCTTTGTGTCAGGCAGCGCCCCAGCTCTAAGATTTCTTACCTGACTCCTTAGGTGCCTACTGGGCTGATTCAAACAACACAGGCAAGCCACTCTTTCAGCAGGAAGGAAGAAAACACATTTATGCACAACCCAGGGGAAGCACAGGGGTTTTTGATACGCTGATTTGTATTGAAGTAGGGTCTACAAAGCATTTATTTATTGGTTTCTACTTTTTATGCCTCATAAACCCAGAATTCAGAAAAAGGTAAAGAGAAATGAAAAGCATGTTGAAACTTCACGCCCACACCACTTGGCTCAACCTGTGCTCCAGGTCTGAGACTTCGTAAGGCAACCTCTCAAGAGCAACCACCAAAATCCAGAAATCTACGGACATAAAGAATTGACTCCAGCTGACACACACCAAAGTGTTATGGCAAATCTGTTGTTTCCCAAGGAGGGCCCTACAGTTTTCCAATAGCAAAAGCTGTTTTGCCTTTAACCACTACACTGTCTTTGTTGTGCTGTGTGGCTGCTGAGATGGAAAACCAGCACTCTTTGCATTTTGCTTTCAGCTCCTGCAATGTGCTTTTCCATTCCTTTAAAGTGCAAGAAGATGAACCTAGATTTAGAAACGTTCCAGAGAGAGCAAGCAGGTCCTACTGGGCAGTTTTATGTATTCATTTTGTCTTCCTTTACAGAGAAAGAAAACAGGCAAGGGAGTTAAAATGAAGTTCAGAGAAGCTGAAAAGGAAACCACAAGTTTTATTTTTCTCTTCAGAGCTTACGTTTAGTGAGGCCTCATCCCTCAGCACGAGACACTCTGTGCTGTGCTTTTCTAGGGTTTTTAAATACCTTGTGCCACCCAGAGAGATTCTGTGAACTCAATTAATCTGATGTTAACTGAAAGATGCAGATAAACACTCCTTAATTCTCTTCCAGGTTTCTCAGACCTCAAGAGAGGTACCTGGAGATAAGATATTCCAGTTTCAGTTGCAAACGTGACAACACACTATGGGAATTAAGTCCTTCTGTGGTAGTTTTGCTCTCTGTGGTTCACAGACTGTAAAGGAGAACATTATTTTCTAATCTCTCCTTCTGTTTATCCCTGTCCCTCCATCTTCCTACTTTCACACAAAGAAAAAGGTCATTGAGACGAGACTGACAACTTGATGTAGTTATGTGAGCTCCTGTGTATTGTTCTGTGCTCAAAAGCAGTTCCCTCAGTCATGACTCTGCTCTTGAATGCCCTGCAACTTAAACTGGAGCATCCTGGAGGCTCTTCAGCTTATGTTGCCAATAAGCAGCCATAAAAGATTAACATTTCAGTTTGTGCTTCGTAACCGGGTCAGGCTGTGCTGGCAACCAAAAGTCTAAGTGGTGTAAGGCCCTACTTCCAAGCGGTGATAAAACCACCACTGACTTCAACCACTGACTTCAACAGTGTCCCTCCAGTTCTGGGGGAATGCTTCTTTCCTGATAGATTGCTGGTTCGTAATTAGACCAGGTTATAGCACTGGTGAGAAGTGGCTCTACTGGATTGGAGAACCTAAGTCTAATAATTAACCCAAGGACTAATTTCTGATCCTCTAAATGGAGGATATCTTAGTTCAGATACACAGTCTGCTATTAAAATACTTATAATAGCTTTATCCCAGAAAGGGAGGTGATTCTTTCCTTCAAAATGGGACCACATAGAGACAATGGAATGTTTTCTTTCTCCCCACGTGTTTTTTTTTTCCCAGTCTTTGATGTCTTAAATACAAGAAATGGAGGTATTTGGCTCTCTGGGTAAATTGTGAGGTATGCATCAGGTTGGTGACCCCTTCTGTCCCAATGTACCTCCCCTATCATGTCCCTGTATGCCAGAGGACTGCTGTGGGTGCTGTATCACATGCTAGGGTATTAAATGCATGACTGGTAGGCACGCTCCCAGTAAATAATTTACTGTGAACAGGAAAAAAAAGATTTGATGCAAAGAAGGCAAAACAATAACCCATCAATGAAGTAAGGGGTGCAACTTCACTTTGGGCCCTTTAATTCAGGAGATCTTTGGCAGCGACTGTTCTATTCTCCTTGCCAGAGAGTAGCCAGCTGAGCAAGCACGGATTGTGTGCAACTTGCAATAGGTCAGTAACTTCACAGAGGTCAATGAAATTGCTCACATGCTGAAGCCAATGAATCTAACCTGAGCTCAGGTAAAAAGCGTGCTTACTGAGCTTTGCCGAATCAGCACCTACCTCCTGAATAAAGTCCAAAGATTGATGCAGCTTCAATTTCCTCTTTAAAAAGCTTCCCTTCCCCTCCATAAGTACAGTGTCTTCTCATGACAAAATGACAGAGCTCTGTCCCGACACCATGACAAGCTAAAACAGGAGCAATACCAGATGCACCTTGCATTAGTTACCAAATCTGCACCACTTTAATCCAGTCTAACGGGACAGACTGGTGCATATCTGCATGAGCCTTTGTCAGCTTGTGACCTTCAGCTGTTGTCTTGAAGAACACGACCTACTTCTTAATCACATAACACAGCTGCACAAGGCTGTCAAGGACAGAAATGGAGAAACTTAGCACCAAGTTCAACAGTTGGTCCAGGTTTGACATCACTAGACAATGGAATTGGCTCCACTGTCACCAGGTTTGTGATGGAAGAGATATCCATGGTAGACAGACCTAAGGATTAGATAATGTCCACACCAAGGCACTGTTTTTCAGTCCAGGAAATCCACTTACACAAGTGCTTTTTGGACAGCTGAATTGCAATCTCTCTTCCAAATCTGTTCATATGTTTGAGTTAAACTAAGTCAAAAAAATACCATTATCATTCCCTAGATGTATAAAATAAGCTTTTGTTTAACATGACATTTGAGTCTGGGGAAAAAAATCTTTGCTCTAAAATCCAGTTACTGACTAACACTGCCAAGCATCTAAATAGCTCATTCCCAGATCTTCTTCTGACCTTTTCCTGTCATTTCCAATATATTTGAAACCACAAGTTTGGCAGAGCTATTGCTGAGAAAGGACTTTCACCATCCCCACCACACAACCATAGGTAACGTATGCAGAAATAAACACCCAGGGGCAAACTCCCACTTCATTATTGATTTCCATCAACAGCTTTGCAACGAGGACGGATTTGGTCTTTTACCCTCAACAGGCATCCACCTTGTTAACAAGTCTGGTTGTGGAAGAAAGCAGATTTGCAAAGAAACTGTTTCTTGTAGCACTGATCTTGGCAAATGACTTCACATCACCTCCTGTGAACTTCCTAAATCCGGATGTTACCCAGTTCCCAGCTGAATTGGTTTGAAGCTGGATCTTGCCCATAGCCAACAGAGACTCAAGAAGAAACCACAAAAAAGCTACCAGACCTGTTAGCAACAGCACTGCTGAAAACTGGTTTAGAAAGGACAGTTTTCCTCACATCTAAGAAGGGATGAGGCCTGATAGACAACCTTCCTGTGATTAAGGTTTTTGCGATCATATACTCTCCTGTGGAGTCTCTGGTGTCTATTAACACAGCTGAGTTCATAGTTCAATTACATGAATTTTTTGATGTCTCATTATGCAGTTAAGCCCATGCTGCAGTTTTTCCCTGAGGCTCCTCTCCTCTCTCCAGCCATTAATTTTCATAAAACTCCTAGGAATCTTTGCATCTCTGATACTGCTGTCATCGTGCCACAATCAGCCAGCAGCTTCAGGTAGCATTTGGCAAGATGGAAGCTAAGGAAAAGGGAGACAAGTGGCAAGCAGGCAGTCCTATCTCATAAGTATCTTTTTTTTTTCTGACAAAACTAGGTTAAACACACCATTATGCACTCCAGCAAATGTACACTGTGAGTGAAATACCATTGCTTGACCCAGCAGAGAGAATCTTACTCCTTGCTCCATTTTTATCACTGGCCTTTAGATTATCCCGCGGTTTAAAACAATTTCAGACACAGAACTAATTAATACCGTGATGAAGAGCAAAGAAACATTTTAAGCATGAGGAACTATATCCTTTCATTTGCTATAAAACTGTTTATAAAAAAAAGTCACCAGCCAGGGAAATCTCAACTTCCTCACCCCTTAAGAATCCACTCCTGGCTCTCTCTTTCCCTTCTGTCTCATCCCCCTGCTCCTCAACACAAGCTCAAGCTTTTCTTTAATTAAGAAAGAAAAAAAATCATACACTTGCCTTTTGCCTGGAATTCTTCTCACTACTACTAAAAAAAATAATAATCTAACATTGAAGGCAAATACCAGTACGTGGTCTTAATTTTTCTGTAACAACAGCTTTGATAGAATTTGGTTCCAGTGACCAAATATGACCATGACTCAATCATAAATTGCATATTCACTTTGTTGCCTACATGTGAAACTTCATAACCAGAACTGCTAATGCAGGAACATGCAGCATTTTAATGGAAGTCTTCTTATCACCACATACACTGATCTGTTTGCAAAACTTTGTATTTCAAGGCCCACAGTTTCAAAATGAGTCTTTACTCTCATATCCTCACCTTAAGGCATGAAATCTGAACCTCAACAGTATCTATTTTTAGATAGTAGGACCACATTTAATTGCACAGAAGCTTTGGCATTCTGGGTAAGAAGTTTTCCATGAATGAGCGAAATCAGAGCCTGCTTAAGAAGACTTCAGCAACATAGTACAGAAAGACAGACAAGAAAACAGCCTGATAAAAGTAAGAAATTTACCTGGAGTATTAACAGCATCTGAATAATAGAAGGTGGAACTCTGGCTCTGGAACGTGATAAAGCATCTTCCAATTTAATGTTGAGGGTAATTATATTCCTAAAGTGTAGAAGAGCCAGCTGCCGAACCGAGGGCTCCTTCCCCTTAGAAACAAACCCAAAGCAATACAGATTATGAGCAGAGTTTCAAAATCCTCCCTCAAAATTCCTTCCCTCCACTTCCCAGAGATTACAAGTATGGTAAACCTGAATGAAAAGCAAATGAACCATAACAAAGGACACAGAGCAGCCCACAAGTCTGCACAGTGAATTTGATTTGGCAGTAATGAATGCTGCAGACAATGACTGAGTCTGACTGTGTGTGATGATGATGAAGGGGTGGGGTGTGTGGGATCATACCCGAGCACAGAATATATATGCATAATTTGTACTTGAACGGTAATGAAATGTATCATACATTTAAAAGAAAGGGGGGGAAAAAAAAAAAAAGAAGAAAAAAAAAGTAGGGTTGAAAACCATTTGAATTTCCATTATTTCTCAAGATTGTGAGTACTGGCTGGGTACTGTCTTCAAATTATGGTGGGAAACCAGACTCAGCCTACCTATGGATCCTCCTTTTCTCTATAGTTTGGGAGACTTCACTATAAGGCAGGAGCAGAGCTGACTTTCAGACTGCATTTTTAAAGACTTTTGCAGCTCAAGCATACCTTCTCGTTGAAGAAAAACTCACGGGAAGAATACAATGCTAGCTCTGCGTGCTGAGGTTGCCAGTGCTTGCCTTATGAGGAGTTATAAAACTGTTTCCAGTTCTGGCATCAGGAGTTTTCTTGGGTATATATGGCTGTATATATATATATTTTTATTTTTTTTTCTTGCCTGCAGTTGTGAGTGCTGCAAGCCAAATACTAACACTTCTGGAAGGTCTGATATTAACTAGTATTGGCATATCTTAGTTTGAAATAAGGAAGCCTGACCCGACCCAACCTCACCCCACTTTTTCACTTTGTTAATTATTTATACTGGAGTAAAGAAAGCCCCAAATCTGCTTCAATTCCTAATGAATCGAATTTACAAGAGCACATAAGCACCAGCAGGGCTTTTGGAAGTAACCTCAGAACACCAGGCACCTAGATCTATTTGAAATTACATGGGACTTGGGGCTCTTACCCCCTTTAGGTACCTTTGAAAATTCAAGCAGTTATTTCTGTCTGAAAGGTGAGGAGATTCATGCTGCTGAATTATTTTCAAAGGCCTCAGGAACACAATAATGAAAAGGGATATTTGATGCATTTTTCAAAAACATCTGAGTTATAATTTAGCCAAGTGCTTTGGAAAACCAGGTTGAGAGCACACCTCTATCTCTAGGTGCCCAAATTCCTTGGATTTAAATTATGAGGCACTTAGAAAAATCTCCCATTATGTCCTAATAGGTTCTTAATACCAGCTTATTTTTGTCATTTTAAAGTTCCTATCAGTAGGATACAAGTCAATATGTGAAGTAGCCGTGGATGTTTTTAAAGCTCTTCTCTTTCAGAATCAAACTCTACTTAAAGTTGCAGCTTTTCCACTGAATTCAGATTTCAGGCCTATAATTATCTGCAGATGCAAAGGGTAGTATCACTAACATGTGGACAATCGTTTTAGGCATAAAGTCCACTTGGAAAAATGGGAGAAGGTTTCCAAGTATGTTTAGGCACCAAGCTCCCTCTAAAATCCATAGGCATCTAGAATCAACTCCAGGTCACTTACACCTATCCGGTACAGATTTCCTTGGGACTTAAGTGACAAATTTAAGTTAGGCTGGCCATCACTACATTGGAAGATTGAGCCTTTATCCACATTAGATCAAGTACCTATTGTGGATTTATAACTAATGGAGTCACGTTCTGTGCTTACGTAAAACTTGTCTAATGCCATTGACTGTCGCTGCCTGCTTTGAGTAGCACAGAGGTTGATCTTGGAAATAAAATTCCTATTCAAAAATGGAAATGCTTCAGAGACAAATTCACATGGCAGAGAAGGAAATTCACATATTTAAGTTAACACAGCTTCCCTTATTACACTATGTGCCTATTTCAATTTATCATTCATAACTTTTTTTTACTTGTAGCGTGAGCTGGTGGAAGGACTAACCATCCTTCCTGCACTTCACTTTTCAATGTTCCCCTTCATCTTTTTCACCCAAGCACTTCAAATGTATGAGTAACTTATTTGCATGACATGACTATACAGAACAGCTGCACTGGGAGGCTGCCCCTAGGAGAGAGAGTTCAGGATTGCATCAACCTGTTGATGAACCAGCAAGGCTGCTTTTTCCAGTTTGTCAAGATTCTATAGTAACAGAGTAATTTTTCACCTGCACAGGATAGAAAATAGCCTGAAGCATGGGCAGGACATCACTGAAGAAAAAATCCCAGGTTTCAGCTAAGGTATCCAGTAGTTTCTGCCCTGCAAAATCACAAAACAAAACTAGTGAAGAACCATTTGGGTTGTGATCAGCTAACTGCAAAGACTACAACATGCAGGAAAATGTGAATCTGCTATTATACACAGAGATGAATCAGGTACCAGCTACTATTAGCAGTAGGGAATTAGTATGCCTTTTGCTGTAGATCATTCAGCATTTGTGTCTTTTCAGATGAGACATCTAACATTCTTAGTAAACTCAAGAGACTCTGAGGTTAAAGCTTACTCGGAAAAACCCTGTGAAGAACAAAGAGACATACACCCAGGTTACTTCCTCCTTGCAGTAATGCCTACTGCACAAGACTGTGGAAGAGAGCAGCAGGAGGAGGATGCAAACAGGTTAAACATGTAAGCATTCCTACAGAGAAATCTCCAGCACTGCACTCCCCTCTGCCCTCCACGCTGCAAGGCAACAGGACAAACCACACTCTGTCAAGATGCTCCTCAAAGCATCCCCTCAAACTGATCCCTTAGCTTTCCTAGATTGCCACTTGCACAGAAAATCTCATCCAAGATCTATGCAAAAAGACAAAGGTGTTGCACCTCTATTTTTTTGCTGTAACTTTCAAAGGATGCAGTCAAAACCTGCTATGACTTGAGTTCCCCATGTTCTCACAGCAAATCTTCTTGTCCATTCCCTCCCAGCTGCAGCCACCTGGAAACCTCTCCAGTAGAGACTGGAGAAGCTCTGACCAGGTCATACAAGCAAGTTGGATGCCAAGTTCCTTACAGAACATTTTGTAAAACAGAGGCAAATGCAGGAGCCAAGATCTACAGAAGAGGGAGCCCGGCTCAATAGCTGCATGCTGGCTTCAAATCCCTCTTCCCCAAAACAGGCTGTATGACCTTGGGCAAGCTCTTCTGCATCTCTGTGCCCTAAACCCAACTGTGAAAGGAGAGCAATGCCACTGCACCTCCACCAGCAAGTATTATGGAGATAAAGACATCAGTGATTACCAGGCATTCAGACAAGACAATATGACTTATCAGGAAGCAAATTCAATAGCAATCAATATGACTACTGGTGTCAGCATCAGATACTATTCTTAATTTGTGTATTACAGCATTACTTAGGGCCTCAGCCAGGGGACATTTTGCCAAGAATGGCACACATATCACAAAGAAACTCTGCGTGAAAGCATCTACACTCAAAGTTAACCAAGTGCCAATCTTTATTATGAGACACTCGATCTCCCTGCATTTTTAAGCACATGAAAATTGCACCCGCTCTGGCCCATCTGCAACTCCTGAATTATTCCTGGGTTGATGACTTTTAAGCGTTTTCAATGACAGATGAGAATCACCACGCTATACTGCAGCTGCTGGCTCATGAACCACGCCAAGGTCTTTGTTTCTGCACCACCAGGCAGGAGTTCTCTCTGTCCTACACGCTCGTCCACAAGGCTGAAAAGGCTGTTCTTGGGTTTAGTTTTGAAAAAATTTGCCTTGCATTAGTTCTAGCGAAACACAGAAGGGAACTAGGTCCAAAATTTCCCAGCAGCTGTAGCAGTAATAATAGTAATAATAAAAATAAAGACTGTTGCATTATAACCTCAATATACCAGTGTCTGCAACACTAAAGTGTTTCAAAGATACAAATCCAGCCATGAAGGAGAAGTCCAACCACTCTATGCCTCGAGGGCAGAGTATGAAAAATAGTTAAATATGCTAGTTTCCAACAAGTTGAGGTTAAGTGGAAACTAAGCCCTCACAAATCTGGCTCCAGATGTGGGTGCTGAACATTGGTCCTTTTCAAATCGTGCTGCTAGAACTGCATGAAGTCAAATTACCCTGTTGAGATAAACGTGCCTTTAATGTCACACACTCCTTTCATCTTGTGACGTGATGGATTTCTGTACAGCAACTCAGAATGGCTGCAGAGTTACCTGCTTTTGCCAGGCAGGCCTTTTACTGGGAGCTGTGGAAGAATTCCTACAGTTTGTTGATGATAAGCATCTGTCACATGAAGGAATGTGACTTCTGTGTCCTTTCAAGAATATCCTTGCTTTACTGTCAGGCAAAGATCTCTACATTTCCCATAACCATTTGCTGGATTCCAGGAAGCTGGGTTATGCTAAATGCTCATTTTAATGAAGCACAATACAGTCAATTTTGTATGAGGTGAAAATGAGTGTTACACTTTTCACGGAGCTTCCCAAAGATAACTGAAACTCCTGAAAGAAGTATAAGAATAAAAAAAAATTAAATCATTGTTTCAAAACAAAAGCTAAAATTTTCAAAACCTCCTGCAGGACAAAAACTTCCGTAGTGTGCTCTGAAGTAATTTTTTTTTCTCTTTTGAAAATTTCAGCACCAACTAGGTAGGGAAATTCAAACCATGGGATGCAGGGCAACCTGAGATTTGAGGGCAGAAATGCTGCTTCTGCTGCTGCAGACCCAGGAAGGGAGCTGCTCAGAACTAGGAGCTCCGAAGATTTCAGCACTCCCAACATTGCCTCAGCTGTTTTGGGAGCCATGTATTCACTGACTATGGGATGGACTCTGGGGTGCTGCTGCCTCTGATGCCAGGAAACCCCAATTCCAGCCTTTAAAACTCATATCCATCAGCTGCTCCTCAGGCAAGCTACAGAAAGCTGTCTGTCAGAAAGACCTGTGCCTCTGAATGAGATTCCTAAATCACAGCAACCCTCCAACTTGCCAGTTTTAGTGAGCTGACACTTCCAAGGATGGATTTGGAAAGAAACATGGCTGACTTAACCCTCGCCATACCAGCACTTCTGACCATATTTTAAGGGGCAACCACAAAATGATACATCTAATTCAAAACCAAAATAAACTTAACAGCTTGCTGATATTTTGCATTTGCTAAACATGCTCCTACATTTGAAAGCCATTTAGTGGTCTCACAGTTCAATTTTTCATCTCAGCTTTGATCTCAAACATCAGAGGTAGTATTTTGGATTTTCAAGCTAGTCCCCAGGCTACTGCTTAAAAGGTATATTTAAACTCAGTGGTATTATGACTGCAGCTTTGAAAAAGGAAAGATTCATCTCTTTAAAATTACCTCAAGACTCCTCAAAGATCTTCAGACTGTTTACATGGGCAATAAATGTTGAAGATATTCCAAAACCATTTCACCCTCTGATGACGTATAGAGTCATTTAGGTTGGAAAAGACTTTTAAAGATCATCAAGTTCAACCACTAACTTAACACTGCCAAGTCCACGACTAAACCATGTCCCTGAATGCCTCACTTACATGCCTTTTAAATACCTCCAGGAAAGGTGACTCCAGCACTTCCCTGGCCAGCCCATTCCAGTGCTTGACGACCCTTTTGGCAAAGAAAATTTTTTCTAGTATACAATCTAAACCTCTCCTCATACAACCTGTATACCTACAGTTAGGACAAAACGCTGTATTTGACAGCATATATAAATGCTGCACAACAGCTCAGGACACGAAATGAGGGTGACTGTAAAACAACACATCAGGTGGGGGCTATCTTTGACGTTTACTTCCATAAGGTGACACTTCCAGAAGGTACAGACAGACAAATGAAGCCTTGACTGTAAAAATAGAGACAGTATCTGACCTCTTTTATGTAAGCATGAACCCAGAATAGCTCTTAAAACAACCTACAGCATTATTTTGTACTTAGCCAGACACTTGAACTCACTGGGAACTTAGTGCTTAGCTTTTTGTTTATTAAGATATCTCACTCTATTTCCCACTTTTCCTTAACATCGAGCATGCTGTAATTGCAGGAGAAGGAAATGTCCATGCTGGAGGTAATCTTTCCTCTGCTCCTATTTGCTCTTGCTCTAGGCAATCACCTCTCCCTGATGGAAGCCAATGCAGAGGCAGGACACAACAGCAGGCTGCAGGAATGGACTGACAGAAGCTAACCCGTAGTTGCAGGAAGATAGCAGAAAGCATCACACTGCTCCCAGAATGCATTTGCTAAAACCCCTGTGACAGACACAGATAGATAGCCATGCAAAAATCCAAGTTACCTTCATAAAACCGGATCTTGTCCCTTAGGATCACCATGCCTTTTGTGAGCAGCTGATTCTGTAAATAAAACAGAGACTACCTTTACTCAATTCTGTACTTCCCTCCAGACATCGTATTTCACATTTTGTTCATTCTTAACTATTGACAGCGAAGGAGGTCTCTCTTATTTTAATGATCAGTTGTCAAATGACTCCTCCTGTGTCCACCCTGCTGAAATCTCTTGGGACACTTGTCAAGTAACGATCTAATCTCCTACTGCTTTCAGGATACAGCACGTATTCTGTGTGGTACAAAGTGCTTCTCAAACTTGAAACAGCTGACCCACAAAGCATGTAACCTGTCTTAGAGAAGCAGAATGAACACTGCCTCAACAGACTGGGTCTACTTACTGCTAAGTGTATTTCCTACTAACTGCACTACAATGAACTTAACTGGTTTTCTCAGAAGCTTAAATCTTAAGCTAAAAGGGAATGTCTGTAGTCTACTGAAAGACAGCAACGTGACACAGAAACACAGTGACTGCACGAATCTATTCCATGGCTTGGGCTTTCACTATCTAACTATATATAGACAATCCAAATCTCATCAATCCATAAATGGCAGAACACAGAGAAGTCAGGGCACACCCCTGAATGGCTTCAAGGGTCACCAGATCAGCCTATAGAGTGGGTGAAAAGATTTTGCTCAGTAGCATATAAGGAAATCTGATTCAAATGAAAGAAAACACATGCCTACCTGTAGATACTCAGTGAAAAAGGATCCCAGCTCTGTTTTCAATAATTGCCTGTATTGAAAAGAATAAGAAAAGGATCTGTGTAATCAGCAAATCCCATTAGCTGTGCACTGCATGGAAAAGGGTAAGTCACTAATAGCAAAATATTTTCATATGAGCACAGAGCCTGTCAATAATGCCTAACTACAAATACAGCAAATAGGGTCAACAATACCAAGACTCCTAACCAGCATTTCTGTGTGTTGAAAAATATCTGCTGAGCTCTTAGATGGCTCAGTTGCACAAATACATATGAGAGGAAATTAAGATCTGACAGAAAGAGAATGCTTTCCACCCTACTTCTAGTAATTTGTAAAATGCTTGAATTGTTTCCCTGCTGTGCCAAGGCTTCACTGGTGCCTGGTGCTGCAGACGAGGGAGAACTCCTGATGCTCTCTGCCCATCTGTGGGTCTGAGCCAAAAACTGAGCACGTGACTTGGCTGACGTGTTCGGAGCCAACCTGTCCCATGTAAGGTTGAAAAAAAAAAGAGCTGTAACAAAATGCTTAGGAGGAAAGATGAAGCAGAAATATTCTGTGGGTTTGGATGCATGTCTGAAACTTGGCTAGATTCCTTTGAAAGGGTCAGGATCTTCCACTTATGACAGCTGAAGTTTCATGCAATTTCAGTGAAAAATCATGTAGGAATTTAACAGTTTAGCTCTGCTTGTCATGATTCCTCTATACTAAAACCTACAAAGCAATTGCTGAGAGCAACACAAACTCACATGCAAAAAAACTCCCACAAACACCTGGCAAATTCGGAAACTGAATTCAACCCGATCTGCAAGCACAACATTTTTACCCAGGTAAAATTCAATGTGCTGTTAAAAAGCTGTATATTTAAGTCTCATACAGTGGATATTAGATATACTTCTCTGCACTCAGGTTGCTATTTTAGATGCATCAGTGAGAGCTTGGACCTTATGTAGCCCCATCTGAGTTTTCTGAACGTCTGCAAAGCTGGCCTGGAGCTTTTCTGAAAATGTGTTTCTGTGTGACCACCCCAAGTCCCATGAAGAAATGAGATCAAATCTGACTTAAAATCTAATCACTGGCTTCGATTAGGGTAGTTATTTAAATCATATATTTGGCAGCATGTTATCAGCTATCCCTTTGTGTTATGTCTTTAACTAACAAATAAATAATCAAATTATTTAATTAGTAAACAAACAACACATCTGGTTTTAAAAGTCCAGCATATCCCTCACTTCATGAAAAAGTATGCAGGAGTTGGATCTGATGTTTTTAACACCACATGCTTCAACACAGCCTCCTTGAGGTCTTCTGAAAAGTTCAGGGAAAGGAAGAGCAGGTCAATCTTTATGAGGCTAAAATACAGTATCTGATTTATTTATCCTTAAGCACATGTCCATGCTCATGCTGCTTATACTCTGCAGAAACATTCTAGGCATGAATGAAATAGAAAATAGACAAAAAGAAGGTGGGAGTTGGATACTCCTAAGCATCAAAATCCTTTTCTGCTAGAAATCTGATTAATTCAGACAAACTATCTACAGACAAAACATTTCAGATCCAGCTCAGGCTTTAGCCATAGGTCTCGCATGGCCACGAACAGCCATTGTATGGCTAGCTCCCCTGGCATGCTGTTGCAGCATACAGGAGATGACAACCCTTGCAGTGCTCTGAGACTCCATCCTCAGTGGTACCCACTGACAAGCCCTTGGCGGTCATTAAAACCCACCTCCCTCAAAGATTAAGTCTTTAAAGCCTTAAGAGTATATCAATCAGTACAAGGGTGCTAAAGCCAAACTGTGGCATGCTCACTCAGAAGTGCAAATTTACTGTCCAAGTGGTGTGATTTTTTTCTGGATTGCAAGTGATCGTGCTAAAGGTTTTTCTTACTTGGAACGTGTATAGATAAACCATTTTTAGTCTAAAATAACAAGAAAGTTGCAGTTTTGACTCCTCGTGTGACAAAGGAAATTTATTCCCAGATATGTCTTTGTGCCATTGTTTCAAAAAAGTACTGATACTTTATGCTGACAGGTTTTGCTTGATTTTCTAACTGCTTATCAAGCTAGCAGCTCTTTGAAGTTCAGTCCTGTATTCCTCATAGTCTTGATTTGCAAATACCTTCTCTTTCCATATTTTAGGTTCTACTGACAATTCCTGGCATTTAGAACAGGAAATACAAAATGATGTTCTACTTATCCAATAACTAGCCCTCTGATAAAACAAAATCCCCACCACATTTCCATTTTTTTAGCTGTGAATGGAATAAACAACCAGTTTGTAGTTAATTATATGCACTGGACTGCATCCCACCAAAGCAGCACTATGGCTGCAATAGCATCTCTGTTTACAGGGTAGAAGAAGAACTGACAGCACAAATAATGTGTCTTGCTTTCTGAATCCCTACTAATACAGATACTTCATGCTACTTAATTAATTTCCAGTGAATAGTGAGGGCCTCGGGCCACATCAGAACACTGGTGTTTGATGTTCTCTGCACCCATATTCATTTAAAAGAGATTCACAACAAAACTGGATCCAAGACATTGCTTGCAGGGTTTTTTTTTCATCCTTGCTTAATTTCCCGTGACAAAAATCTTTAGGTTGTCACCTGTTACATCCTGGATAATTCAGATTACTGAATACGCTTATCTAGATATGCAGACATCACAGTGGAATCCAGGTAAAAATCTGATTAAACCTAAAAGAGATCCCCGATCAGATAGCAGACCTTGTTTTAAATGCATATGATTTTGAAGCCACTCATTTTGTACTCTTACAAAGCTTGTGTATCACTGGTTTCACATCTTCATTATTTAATGACTTCATAAATTAAGATGCTAACATAAATTCACATAACATTTGCCAAAATAGCTTCTGACTTTTTTTTGTACCTTCCTGTTGCTGCTGCTTTGGTTTATTTTGAAATTAACTCTTGGAACATTACTCAGATTGGGAAGTCTAACAGTGTGTAGTGGCTGTTAAATAAAGTTAAATGAAGCAAAGGGAAACAAATGATTTTCCTGGGTCTGAACTCTTGTTGTGAAAGAGGAAATGCCACTAAAATATGCTTTGTTTGCATCAAGTCAGTATCCTGAAACTCAGAGAAGGGGCAGCTATATATATGTATTAGAATTAATACAGGACATCCTGCTTCCACTGTGTTTCCCTTTCCTTCTTTTTCTTCCTTGATTTACAAGTGGTGTAAATAAACACTTTGAAATGAGACACGGTACATGAAATGAAAAAGGAAAAAACACTGTATGATTACTAAGATCACACACATGCACCAAGAGAAACACTGAACTGTTAAGTATACGCATATAGAATTTTATTACCTGACTTTTGAATCAATTCCCTGGTAAATCACCTAGCAAGGGCTCAGAAGTAATGTACAGGCTATACACTGCTGATACTCCCAGTTACTGGAGTATCTTTGCAACACCTTACTTCATGAGCTTTAGCAGAGTATTCAGGAGTTACAGCAATATGCAAGAGACTGAAATCACATACTGGTTTTATTGGTAGCAGGGTTTCTGAGCACTATGTAACTCCATATTTAAAGCCACTTTCAAACACCAGAGGAATGTAAGCATGGTGTCAAAAGGCACTGGAGTAAATGAGTGGCAGCTTTCATGAGCCAAACCTAGAAGAAAAACAAATGGTACTGTACAGATTTGTACCCACTGATGTTTTCTTAAATAACGAGGGCTGAATCAGAGTTCAAGGCCCTGAGACGTGTGAGAAAAACAAGTTATACATATTTGTTTGCACGTATGTGCCATGCAGAGTTGAATATACGTGACGTTCCCGGGTCTAAACGATGGTGTGCAAATATTGTGGGCATAACCTAACTATTCAAGTATTTACACTTGGCTTGTGAGTCAGCTTGGAGATTCAAGGTTTAATTATCAAAAGTATCCCAGACACTGCTCTAATTAAAGTGGTAAAATAAAATAACTTCTCTTACTGTACTGTAACTGTTGAATAAAGTTACTAAGACTGGTCATTTACCTGAACACACTAATTCTGCCCAGTTGAAATAATGGCTATTTTTTCTTATTTTTTTTTTTTATTTATTCTTTATGCACTTGTGGGGAAAATGCATCTAAAACAATCATAAGGCAAATATACACTTGCTCCACTTCTGAGGTCATGTTTATGAATCAGATATTTTTGCATTCAATAATAACATTAGCCCAAAGAAAATTAATTTGAATTAAATAAAAATAATACTAAGCTAGATATTCTTGGTATTGTGTCAAATCAGTAATCTCTTAGTTAGGTTTTGAGATTAATTTCAGTGAGGTCAAAGGCCTCAGCTCAGGTATGAGTCACCAGGCATCGTTCTTCCTGAAGCAGAGCAATACTGAGATAACAACAAAGCAGTGTTATCCTTAGATAACAACAGAGCAGCATTATCCTTACCCTCACAAAAAGAAATGGGCCTATCACGGGGCAGCAAATCCAGTCATAAAATGGAAAAAAAAACCCCAAAACATCAGACTATTTGTAGTCAGCCTGTCTGTTTGGCTGCCTGGGATGTCGCAATGAATTCAACTACATTAGCAAGCATCATCCTGGTGCAGGATTTATACCCAGGTAAATAAAAGCAACACCTGGGAGCAATTCACCAAATAACATCTATCTATCTATCTATCTATCTATCTATCTATCTATCTACCTTCTGTTCGTGGTTCATACAGGATTATAATCATCTCTGTCACATCAGCAGGAAATTTTTCCTCTTCCGTCCCTCACCAGAAGATGAGCATCCTCAGGCAAATGCATTAGGCCAGGAAATCTCCAGCACTACCATTCTTTTTGCCATTCAGATAAAGCTGAAGAATCCTAACTGCACTTACAGTAATAACTATCAGCCATTATTCCAATAACTAATCCAAAATGATTGATGTATCATGCTAAGTGACAGCCATCCCAGAAAACCTGTTCTTTGTATGACATCTTCTCCCCAGAGAAGTAAGAAATAACTGGAGAATAAATGTCTTCTCATTTCAAAGAGAGAGAAGGGAAGAGAGAGATCACAAGGCTAAATGTCATTCACCTGGACTTCTCTTAAGATATTCCCCCAATTAAAGGAACCAGACCGGGCCAGCTAATCCCAGAATACAGTCTGTGGATTTTGTCAGATTCCAGTACCTGGACAGAGTGGGAATAAGCAGTAAAAGGAAAGAGAATCCCTGAGGCTCTTGTCTGAAGACAGCCAGGGAATGTAATGAGCTGTCTTTTGTAAGTGCAGCTTCTTTCCTAGTGTTTATTCTTCAAAGTGCTGGGACAAATTTCTAGAAGGAAATCTGCTACCTTACCCTTGTCAGTGACAGGGTTTAGTATGTAATAGTAAGTGCTAGAAAAACTAGTAAAAGTGAAGTGCTGTAAATACAGTTATCAGCTTATCTCTTGGTAAACTTTTCTTTGCAAATGTAAACTTAAATAACTCAAATGGTAGGATTTTCACCTTCTCTTTTCTTTTTTTTTTTCTTTTTTTAGGGAAAAAAGTTCCCGTTATACATCTCACTGGTCTATAGTTTGTTGTGAGCAGTATCATCACAGTATGAGAAAGCCAAAGGAACCTTAAACACAGGTCATCACACAGACAAAGCTGTGCAACACCTACAGTATATTCAGCCTGTGTGGAAGGAGCAGCCAGATGTTAGGGACCACCAGGCAAGACAAATTTCCTTCCCAAGTCACACTGAGCACTCGGAGGCTTTACATCCTCCACGGATGCAAGGGAAGCACTTCAGATCTAGGCCTGGCACCCATGGAAAGGGCAGTATCATTGCAGTGGAATAAGGCTGTGTTACTTTGAGGGGTCCACATTTTCCCTTCCTTAGTTTCAATCCAGTACTTCAAGACAGAAGCTGAAATAATCCATTCTCCTCATGGCTGAATACCTCCCCTGCAGAAGGAGAGACCCAGCTTTTGCTCTGCAGTGAGGTGCTGACACACATCAGCAACAGCTATCACTGAGGCCAAACTGACTGTTCCAGTTGGAACTGGGAGGAAAAACAAAACAAAACAAAACCCAGTAATGCCATGGTAGAAGCTTGCAAGTGCAAGTGCTAGCAAACAGTACTGTGCACACTGACTAAGAACACCTTGCATAGAGTCTCTTACCTGACTCCTTCATTGAGGTTGTAAAGTTCATGGTCTGGGAGACCCTTACGCTGGAACACCGCTATTACTCCATTGTGGATACTGAAAGAGGACATTAGGAGTCATTAGCACCCGAGCACATTTTAGAAGGGTATCACTTCCACAGTAAGCCTAACATTGCTGCCTAGGCACTGCAGGACCTGTTTAAAAGTCACAGATGACTTCTGGTAGCCCATCCTAGATACCTTAAAGGGAATTATTGCCTAGAAAATTGATGGCATCTTTGCAAATCAGTTCTTGATTTGTTCCATCTTGATAACTTCAACAGTTGCACATCTCAAGTCAGTAATTTCAGAAAATTTAGCCTTATATATTTTAGCTACTTTAAACAGATTAAGTTTAACTTTTAATGTATTCATTTATTAAATAAATCTGAAGCATTTTAAAGTATACTTCTATAGCTCACCACAGAGACAATTAGCAGCTTCACTATGAGATCAGTGATGATATTCCCAGCATTGTTGGCATGTATGCATCTGAGCTATGGTTACTTTCTTTATCAACAAATCAGCATTTATCCAGACTGGACCCTATACCTGAAGTTTAACCTACAAATATAGCATCTCTTTACTAGAATGTAATCTCAAGAATGACTAGTTCTTAAAAAAAATAAAACAAAAGAAACACTGGACAATTATGAATTTTCAGTCAATTTAACCAATCTCTCATTTTCAAAAATGAAGTGACAGAAAAGGGGCAATTGGTTACAAAGACTGTTTCCTATGAGCACTTACTCATTTCTTCAATATTCATGCTCTTGCTTCAGCTAAAGGACAACCAAGGCTGCACTGAAAGAGCAACAGGTCTAGAATTTCTATGGTGGACAGCGAGAGATGCAGTGATGTGCTCAGCATAGGCTAACCATCTGTCCTCCAAAAATGCTCCCTTTTCAGTTTCAATGCTGCTTGTTACTGTTCTGCAAGCAGATGTTACTCAGAGGTGGTGACTTTCTGCTGCAATCGGACGCAACTGAAGACAGGACTGAGACCACAAAATCCTCTAGCTCAACAGAAAGTCACACACCCAATGCTGTCTGTCCCTGGGGCCTATGGTCACCAGCCCCATAAATTCGAGGATGCTGAAGCCAAAACCCTGGCAGGTATTGCAGGTACCTGACAATCCACGTGCTTAGAAGGGATGTTAACTGATCCCATGTACGCAACAAGGCTGCACCTCAAAGGATTACTGAAAGGAGTATGTGCTTCAAGATGAAGCTCTGAAATGCTCCTGAAATACACCTCAGACAATTAGTGTGATGACACATCAGCCTCAATCACTGAGCTTAAATCTGAGGACAAAGGTAAAGAAATGCCAGTGAAAGGTGAGACCAAATCTGTTCCAGCATTAGTAGAAGTCTCCTTCCCCAACCAAGTGCCACCTTTTATAGCCTCACACCTTTGATTCCAAAAGGAAAGACGACTTACTCAGTCCCTAAGTCAGAAGACTTAACATCTGTCAGCTCATCCCCACTCCTCCACTCTTGGGACTCCTTGGCAACTTCTACCACGTTTAACCGTGGAGAGAAAGTCCCTAAAACGTTAAGGTCTTTTAGACTTCAGCTGGGGTAGAAGAAGCACCTTTTAGTGACCAAGAACATACTCCAGCATGAGCTCAGCCTTTATTTGGTGTGCACAGAGGTGCTTTAGGTTCCTGAGGCTAACGCACAAGAACTCAGGCTTTATCTGCTCCACTGCTTGTACTACTGCTACTCAATTTCCAATATGACTGCTTTTACTGCAATGACCACTCCCACTGCTGGCAGTGACTGCAAGTTACTTCATTTCTGTCTGACTCAGTTACCCCGTGTGTAAAATAAGGATGATGACACTGAGCACTAAAGGGTATTTTAAGATATCTTTATGAAAATCATAACAAAAGCAAAGAGTGTGATTATCAACAGCAGGGATGCTCAGGAAGTGTATTAGAAGCCATCAAATTCAATCTCACCCCTAGAACATCTAGTGAAAAGATCTTCCAAGGATGAGAAGCTACTGCACACACATCCCTCCTGCTGATCTGGGTTTATCAATGACTCTGCAATACCGTTTTTCAGACCTTTGTGGCTGACCTCCCCCTGCTCACACTGCACTGGAGGCTGGTGCAATGGAGCAGCAACCAGCTTTGGAGCTCTGGAAAGCAAAACCAGGACCAGATTTGCCCATCCTGGAGGTACCAGGATTTGGGGTTGCCCTGCCTTGTGAAGAGCTGGGGGCTGTCACTACAGGCACGATGCCAGGTGGCAATGGAGCGTGCCTGGAGATCTCAGGCATCCACATTAAATCTTCCCAGGTCCACAGTAAGACAACCCCTTCCAGTGCTTGCTGGAAGCAGAGGACTGGGCTGGAAGGTAAACTGGACACTGTTTTCTGAGAGATTAGAAATGCAGGCACACAACAATGCTGAACAGCAAAGAGAGGCACTGTTCAAAAAGCCCAGACACGTTCAACTGTGGAAAAAGGAAATGAAAAGTGGCAGGTGAAGGATATGACCCGCTGTGGAGAAACGCACCAGCGGATAAAAATAGGAACCATTATCCTCTTCTCTCTTTTGCTCCTTTGACAACAGTTCCAAGGCGCTAAGCGCTCCCCCCACCATGGTGGCCCTTCTTTCCCCCCTACACCCACATGCACAGACATACAATCATAATCTAACCCATCTTATCTGGCTGGCTCAAACAGACACACTCCATTTACGATTACTTGAAAAGTGACAGCTAAACGTCTCTGGTATACAGCGAAGTGACTTGGGTATTTTAATATCATGAGTAATATGTGCAGTACGATTAATGCAGTGAATAAAACAAGCAGTCTTTACACGCTCTTCTGGTTCGGAAATGAACTTTGTGATGTTCCCTGCCAGCCTTCTGCAGAGGAGAATGACTAAATATCTCTCCGAAAAGCCAACGTGCTCACTCTCCTTCTCTCTGGCACTCCTTTCTAAATGAGGGGGAGGTTTTCTCTTTCCAGCTTAACAGGTCCATTATTATTCCTCAAAGAAATAAGAGAGTGCAAGCTTCTCTCACAAGAGCTAAGGGGGAAAGGTTGTAAGCATTCAACTTATTGCCTGCGTAGTAGAACTGCACTTATGTAACACACCGGAGTGGTGATCTTTTAATCTGCCTGGGATCTCCCTTTAGTGAGGGACAACTGCTTTGTCTGGAAAACAAGTCTTGGCCCTGCCACGTTGACCACCTGCCCTTCCTTCCCATCGCAGACAGCAAGTGCTCACATGCAGAGTGCAGGCAGTGCAGTGCCAGGCTGCAGGTGACTTGGGAATGCACCATAATCTGGCCTTCCACGCTTGCTCAAGAGGCAAAAAAGAGGAGTCGGAACAACTGGGATGATACTGGCATAAATCAGTGTCAGGATAATAAAAAGCTAGCTTAAATCTTCTTAGTTACCTTAAGCTAATGAAAAAAGCCAAACCCAACCCTTGCTTAAATCAACGTAACACTATGGTTTCTATAATGAGCGACTGCTTAAAAGGGTTTAGTCAGAATGGTACAACCTTTTGGCATAAAGAAAATCTGAGCTTCTGCTTACACACAGAAGTCCTGTAAGATGCTTGAGCTGGGTGGATCACCTTTACCTGTCCCTGTGACCAGCCGCCATTGAGGCTTAAGTCAATAATGTATGTAATTAAACATATTGTAATAGTTAACCTGAACTGCCAATGCCTTGTAAACTCCCTTCTGTAACTCTTCTACAACACGGAAGTTAATAATGGGTGCACTCATATTACTCTGAAGACCTTCCCCATAGTTGCCGTGTGTGTCAATGTGTGCACAAGAACACAGCACTGCAGGGGAGACAAAAATGAGCCAAAAAGACCCCCCCCAAAGTTCAGTTCCTGAATTGTCCACGCTCAGTACTGAATAAGGTTCTAGACCCCAATCCACGCCAGATCTCACACTGTATGTCCAGGGTTATAAATGCTTCTGGTTTGCTGTATTGTACCAATGGACACATCTTCCACAGAACTGCAGATGTCACCTCCTGCTCCTGCAATGCTGCACCTTTTCCTGCTTAAGAAAATGAGCACTCTCTAACAGTCCCCCACCAGGATCTTCTGCTGGAACAAGGGGGACCTGGAAGTTCTGTGCACCTAAGCACCTTATAACAAGCTACAGCCACAATTACAGCATTTCTTGAAAGCACAAAGCCAATTTATTAGCCAGCTCCTCAACTGGTATTAATCGTGCCATCCTGGGGTGTATTAGAAGGGCTGTGGTTAGTAGGTCAAGAGAGGTTCTCCTCCGCCTCTACTCTGCCCTGGTGAGGCTGCATCTGGAATATTGTGTCCAGTCCTGGGGCCCTCATCTCAAGAAGGACACGGAACTGCTTGAGAGAGTCCAGCACAGAGCCAGAAAGATGACGGAGTGGAACATCTCCCTTATGAGGAAAGGCTGGGGGAGCTGGGTCTCTTTAGCCTGGAGAAGAGGAGGCTGAGGGGTGACCTCATTAATGTTTATAAATATGTAAAAGGTGAGTGTCAGGAGGATGGAGCCAGGCTCTGCTCAGTGACATCCAATGATAGGACAAGGGGCAATGGGTGTAAGCTGGAACATAGGAGGTTCCATGTAAAGATAAGGAGAAACCTTTTCACAGTGAAGGTGACAGAGCCTGGAACAGGCTGCCCAGGGAGGCTGTGGAGCCTCCTTCTCTGGAGGCACTCCAAACCCACCTGGACACATTCCTGTGTGACCTGATCTAGGCAATCAAGCTCTGGCAGGGGGGTTGGACTAGATGATCTTACAAGGTCCCTTTCAACCCCTGCCATTCTGTGATTCTGTAATTGGGGCAACTTGCTGGGGCAGCATTACTTAACCTAAGTCCAAGCACTGAGATGTATTGTGCACTACCCTTCATATGCAAACAGCATGGGTGAAAATATCATGTCCGTTTTTATTCAGTGTTTGCAAATTCTCCCCTTTCCAAAGCTCCAGCTGAAGTCCATGAGCAAAAATAATGCTGTGTGAATAATCACACCCTGCAAGTACTGAGCAGTTAAAGGCAACATTTGCATTTTCAAAAGGGACCAGGCGACTTAGGGCTCATTTCCCCTGGACAGTTATGGGAATAGTTAATTAACAATAATTAACTTGACATACTTGAATCAAACCCTCCTTGAAGACACCCTCGCCCCAGAATAAAACCTCATTTTTCTGAATTAGCTTAATCCAACCGGGAAAAGCCCGTTCTCAACACAGCTTCAGTCCAGCTGCAACTCCACGGGCTTTCCTTGAGGCCCTGACCCTTTCAAAGCGAGCTTGCAGCTGCTCATTCACTTAGCTTTCTGACATTTCTACCCAAGGTAAAGCCATCTGCAAAGAGGGATAGGCTGCAATTATGCACTGATCATACAAGTGAAAACAAACTGGTCTGCAAAACTCCATCTTCAAAGAGTGTGAGAGGCATTAGATGACTAACTTCACCACCTATAAACACTACTCTTACCTATGAAGAAGTTGAGACAGACAGGTTAAAGGACTTCCCTGAGGTGTTACCAGGAGTTAACATCTCTGTGGAGTGTAAGTCAAAGGAAATTTTGGCTTCCAATTACACTTGCATTCGAGAAAGTATAAATATGTCTGGAGGGCTACAGGGACCAGCAATTCTCCTTCTCCGCCACCACCTTCTATTACTGTAGCCAAGGCTGGCACATGCTCCATGGTGCAGTGGTGGTTTGACTAGCTGGGAAGTCCCCTTCACCACCCAGTCCCTCCTCCCCAGCTCACAGCTCAGCTCTGTCTGTCCCCCATGCAGGCATGTGGCCAAATGCTCCAAAGAGGGCTCTAAATAAAGGCTCAGGAAAAAGAAGGTGATCCTCAGACAGGCAGAAATAATTCTAAAAAAACCACTAAATATTGGAAGAAAGAAAATTTCTGACTAGAAGTCACAGATAAATATGCCCGTCTGGAATGTTTTCTCCATTAGAAAAGCCTCCCTGTGATCTGAAAAAAACATTCATTTTTAATTAGAAGATGAAATATGGTTCCTATGACTGTAAAAATTACTTTACAGCAAGTTATTGTGCCTATTACAACCCGGTAAAAATTAGCCCAAACCATAAAACTCTTTCTGATTTCTTATGTCTCCTTGGATTACTGCTGCTCTCAATAATGTCACAGGCATGTCATCTCTGCTCTCTTTGCCTTTTCTTTTGCCACCTCCCACTTGTTCACTTTTCGGTGCATTTTCCCCATTTTCTTACACCAAGGAGGATCTAAGTGGCTTTTGACTAGAGGCTTTCCCCCAGAACAATTCAGACAGTATTAGCTCCTGATTAGGCAGCCTGTGCTAGCTCAATCAGAATGAAAACCTTGCCATGGATTTTATTTGCCCTGAGAGGGGGTCCTCTGGCTTGCAAGCTCAAGATTAAAACCCCTGGGTTTCTCGGTCCAAATGGTTTAGTCAGCATTCAGCCCTCATTTTTTGCCTGAAGCAGAAGAGGGGGGAGAGGGGGGGAGGGAGAAGGAGTCGAAGACAATGCTAGTGAAAAAACTCAAAGCTATTTTAATCCAGTGCAAACTCTGCGAGCTGTAAGGAAACTATTGTTCCACGGTGCGGCTGTTGGTTGCTAGTTAACGTGCGCTGCTGGTGTGTTGCTCTACAGATCTTTTGGGGTTCATGGGAAAGCGAGCTCAGAAAAAGCCGTGATATGAAGTCTAATTTGCATAGTAGCACACAGCAGCTCAGCACCCGCTTCCCTTTGATCTAACGCTGCGGAGAAGTTACACAGCACGTTAGTTTGGGAAGCGAAGGAAACTTATCAATGAGGAATAGACCTTCCTCGCTAGCACCGTGCTACGTGCCCCCTGCACACTGAACCCTGCCATTAGGCTCCCGCAGTTTGCCCTCCCTTGGTGTCAGAAAGCAGCCAGCATCCTCTGGTATAAACAGTCTGAGACCAGCGTGAGCAGAGCGGCAGAGCGGAGGTGGTGGAGGGGATGCCACTGGGCAGCCAGGCTGTGTCCAGATACAAGCCAGCTGCAGAAGTGGAGCCACCCATTCTCCTCAGGAAAAGCCCGTGGTGACAAAGCTGCAGCCTTGCAGAAGACCCCACCAGCAAAGCTCTGGGATTTCAGCGTGGTCCCTGGCAGGGCTGAGGCAGCAGCATCCTCGCTCCACCTCAAAGGGCTGACTTTCAGAACAGGACCGGCAGTCTCGCGTGGTGCAGGGCCTGCCGTGGGGTTGTGCTTTACCTCTCCCCACATCGGATTTTATTAACTTGGTTCAAAGCCTCTTTCAAAAGCAGATAGACACATGCCACACCCAGGCACAGCTGCTAACATTAGGCAAGAAACCAGCAGGCATTTAAATATAGCACTGCCAGGCTTGGTGAGAGGGAAGAGCTCTGCTGGTGTATCTCAACTGCCTTCCTCAGCAAGCTCTTATGCTCTGTATTGCACAGAACGAAACAGCACAGTCAGTCCTTCTGCTTGGGAGAACGAATATTCCCATAAACCAAAGTATGGCATGCTAGTCCTCTGTTGGGCTAGTTAAAATTTGCAGGGGAAAATAAAAAAAACCTTCCACAGCCCGAGATTTTCAAAACCCACCTGAGGTTTCTGGTGAGTCCAAGTTTAGATGCCCAGTTTGCAACTCCAAGGTTAGAACACCAGGGAACACCATCTCCCTGGAGACCAGCCCCTGTTACACATGCCAAGATGGGCACACACTGGTGGCAGGCAGAAGCTACGATAGATAACTTCTTAATACAACTAATCCAACACAATTTAAACCCTGGCTTTCCCAAAGGTAAGCTCCAGTTTTACAACCTACAGAATATCTGAGTTTCTTAAAGCTAAGAGAGGATTCAAGTCTTTTTTTGTGCCTGAAAGAAGAAATACCCTCACTCTCTCTTCCACTCAGGAGAAAGCCTTGTGCTATTAAATAAGAAATAAAGGGTCTTCCCTTTACTGATGTCTAGCTCGCCGATTGGCAACCACTTCTGGCCAGTGCTATGACTCTTGTGTCCAAATTAAAAATAACAAACTCTTGCTCCAGCTCACTTAAGAAAACCCACTGGTTTGAGCATCAGCAGCACCTAAGCCCTCCCAGCAAGCCTAGTGCCTGACCTGCTCTCCACGCTCATCCACCTCCACAGCTCCCTTCCCGCAAGCAAGACCTGGAAATGCTCATCCTTGCAACAAAAGCTGTCAGCACACCGTCACAAAAAGGCTTTGGGGATGGCATTGTGTCACCTTGGTCCACACCAAGGAGTATCTTACTCCTTGCTGTTTCCCATGGGGGCACTGGCCAAGTGAAGTCCCAGCTGGCACGAGCCAAAGTGGCCCAATCTAGCCTTTAATTATGACCACCATCCAGAACTTGGGTGCAATCCCAAGTCATATAAATAGCATATTTAAGCAGAAACTCTATCTCTTGTAACTGGTACAGTTTCAGTGCGTGGTGTGCTGCTGGCATGCAAGAACTAATTCATAATACAGACATGAAACCACAAATCAAATGGTGAGAGGGACAGAAAATGTGATGGGTTTTTAATTTTTTTTTCTTTTTTTCCTCCTCAAAACTGAAATACCTTTAAAAAATGTATCTATACTTCACTGGTATTTTTCTTCCTGCAGCTGTACTGCCATACAATTACAAGACATTACAAACGATGCTTTCCAATCTGTGGCTCAGGAGATGACATTTCATTTTCTAAAAGGACATAAGAATATAATTCCTAACAACTCAGACTCATCTTGGAAAGCATCACCAAAACAATCATTAAGATGCCTTCTAAATACCTGTGCTAAGTGACACATTCACAACAAAACGGTTGCGTAGGGTTTCTTTTGTCAAACAGTAATAAAATTCAAATGTACAACCATAATAAAGAAAACTATCAGGGTTTATTTTTCCCTGTCTGAAGTGCATGTACTTGCATGTGTACGTACACACAGAGACATATTTGTACTAATGGGAGTAAAGTGAGTGGATTTTGTCACATCTGTATCAACAACTAGCAATATATATAGTCCCGCAGATAAAAATAATGTATTTTATAGTTGTGTATATTTAATTTTTTTAAAAAAACTGAAATAAACCAAATCACCCTTGAATGACAATATCTCTAGATAGACACAAAGACATATTTGTAGCTGGATCCTGTGAACTAAGTCCTTGTCTGTCACAAGGAAGAGCAGGCTGAGCCATCTGCAGGAAAGGCTCTTTGCTATCACCCTTCAGAGAGAGGTCAACAGCAACGGGGGGGAAAAAGCCGCTCCCATTTCTCACTCGAACATGAACTCGGGTACATGTAACGCGCTAACGCAGCAGCCCAACGCCCTGTAACCTTGCCAAGCTGGGAGCCAGGCAGCCGAGCCCGCGAGCTGACGGAGCGGCTGCGAGCGCGGGGAGCGCGGAGAGGCGGCGGGGGAGCCGGCCCGTCGTGCAAGACCTTACCTGTTCCAGGTAGCGTTGGAGCAGGCCCGGCGCTGCTGGGTCCCCCGCTCATCCAAGGCTGCCTGCTCTCTCTTGCCCAGATCACTGAGGCTGGGCGAACTCATGAACTTCAACCTGCGAAGAGTCCTCATGGTCAAATGTGCGTTTGCCCGTGGCAGCTACAGATACACCATCCTGTTTACACACACACACACGCGGCTGGAGCGGCAGCAGCAGTGCGAGCGGTTCCCTCCGTTTGCTGTTCAAAAAAAGAAACTTGAAAAAAAGAAAAAAAAAAAAGAAGAGAGAACCAGTCTCCACGGAGCACACCTCTGCCAGCAAGAAAACAAACCTTTAATCAGATCAACTCTTGACGTCATCAGCTGTGGGTAATAATTTCTCCAGTCCTTTCAAAAAAAAAAAAAAAAATAAAAATGGAAAAAAAAAAAAGAAGTCAAACTTCTGGCTGCTGCTGCAGCACTTTGAAGGGGCCTCTTGCAAAGGCAGTCCCCCTGAGTTGGAGGGCTTCCCCTCCCCCTGTTCCCTGCCACCACGAGCCGGGAATGTTGCTCAGCGCGGCAGCGACGGCAGCGACGTGCTCCACCTGTCATGGGAACTGCTCGGCTCCTCCAGCAGCTTGGGGGGGTTCTGCCGGCATTGCTCAACCTCTCCCTCCCTGCCTCTGCACTCAGAAATGGAAACGAAACCCGAGGGCAACGGACAGGAAAAAAAAACAACAAAAAAACCAACAAAACCAAACCCAGAAAAGAAAAGACAACACACCAAACCAAGCAACCAATACTGACGCGCTGAGACTTTATTGGAAAGTTTCGTAACTGCCTGTGCCCTGCCACGTTACGACACCGCACGCTCGCGCTCGCTCGGTCGCTCGCACGCGTACACACGGGCGCACGCTCCCGCACGCCGAACACGCAGCCCCGGGAGGCTGCGGCGGCTGCAAGTGTCACATATGCCACGAGACGGAAGGTGCTGGCAAGCAACACAACTGCAGGGTGAAAAGGGGGTGGTTTGGGTCTTGGCGTTCTGAGGAATTTTTGGTGGTGTACAGAGGAGCCAGATGCTTTGTCTTTCACAGCGTTTTTATTGGGGTTTTTTTTTTTAATTAGAGATAAAAGCTGCGCAACTCAGGGCATACTGGGTTTCTACAAAAGCTCCAGGTGGCTTATCTTCAAAGGAAAAATCTTTCTCTCTCTGACTGCAGCACTGGAGCTGAAGGATATGCTGCTACAAGACTCCAGCCCATGCTCAGCTTGCTGCCACTCACTCACGGTTCTGTATGAAATTCAGGAGTGCCTGGCTCATCTGCTGGGAAGTAATGTAAGAAAACAACAATTCACTTTCTCAGAAAAGAAACTGTTTGCAATAGACTAAGCCAGAAAGTAAGAACTGCTCTTCTGTTGGCATTGGTCTGCAAATAGTCTGGTAAAAGCTACCAGGGCTCCTTGCAGAATAACCTTCCGCTCCCTGGAAGGGGGCTGCAATATAGAATTTCTCCTTTCTTTTTTTCCCCATCTTCTACTTTTTTTCGTCTGTGATAACCTATTGTCTAGGTTTGGGTTATAATTGGATTTATTTGTGCCCAAATAATATGGCAAAGCTTACATTACAGGAGAACTGAACTTCTCACTATGAGAAGATCTACCCCATGTGCATCATGTACTGACAGATTTTAGTACAAACAGATTCCTCTCACTACTCACCCAAACCCAGCTAAGCTGACACATATAAATATTTACCTCCAAAATTTATAATTGCTATTACCTCTGTGGGAAGCAGCTGCAGAACTATCCAGGGAAATAAATCCAATTTTACCTGGTGCTAGTTTTAGCAGGAGTTTCATCCTGCTGCTCAGATTAGCGTAGTATCGATTGTCCTTCCCACACTAAACCCCTCAAATACACAAAGGAGCATCCCAGTAGATGGCACAGAATGTTTCACTTCGGAAGGGACCTGCGGCTCCACATCCAACCTAAGTACAAAGACATCCCTATCCCCGGTCTCTTCCAGATGTTTCAATCCTTCAAGCAAACGCACAACAATCCACTATACACACAGCAGCGAAAGGAAAACAAACACAACAGTGTATGGCTGTATTCTAAGGAACGAGACAGCTTCGACAGCATACAAATCAGTGACCAAAAATAGATACAGCAGAACGCTGCTTTGTTCCAAACGGATGAAGGGCACTCCATTTCTGCAGATAAAACAGCCCAGGAGAGCAGGGCAGCACAACTCGGTTCTGAGTTCTACTGAGGACTCCGATCAACGCGCATCTACCCTGTTAAGGGAAACGACTACTTAGAGAAACCTGTGGCAATATAATGCCATCTAAATTTCATTTCCCACCTAGCTCCGTTGCTTTCCTGCTTCTCACTTGTTGTGAATTTCACAGGCCTTGTGAAATGTTATTATACTGGATTAAACCCTTGGAATTTTTAACTCTTCGATCCCTTGGCAACCCTGGAGACTTTATAAACTGCACCCTGACGATGCCAGTATCTCAGCAGCTACATAATAATGTTTCATCTGCTTTTTTTCCCCACAATCTTCAGCTAATTGACTAGATCCAAGGAGCTGCTATGTCAGCCTTGGATATGCCAGACAATGCTGCAAAAAGCTGTACTTTGATTCCTCATAAAATTCCAAATCCCAAGAGATTAAAAAAAAAGAAAAAAAAGGACCTCTTTCCAGCTGGATGTTGAAAAATTACACCTATAGAAGTCAGGCTATTTTTATGCCACCCAATCAATCTCAGTAACCAGAACTAGATTCAGTTGACACGTGCACAAAACACATGGGAGAGGCAGCATTCCAGTTTCCTGAAAAATTTGAGACTGAGATAACAGTCCTTCTCTGCAGTTCTTCCTCCTTCCTGTGATTCCACCTGATCAAACGGGGATTTATGATAAAATAAATGATTCTCAACAAGGGTTACTTCCACACATGATTACAGAGTAATACTTCACATTTACATTGTGCTGTGTGTCCATGGACATCCTTGACTTGACAGCATTCATTAACTGAGCCTGAGCAGCTCTTGGGTATGAAGATAAAAGATACAATCCTCACTTCAGCATTAAGAGTGGAGAAGAGAAAGGCGATGTGACTTGCCCAGGGCACCCCGTGAGCAGGCAGCAGAGATGTCAAGAGATCCCAGGACCTCTACCTCTTGTTCCAGCACACTACCAAGGGGATGCTGCAGGGACTGGGTAGTCGGGATCTCCTTAGGCCCAGATGGCTGGAGGGCGATGCAGAAGACAGAGCTCCTCGCCAGGGCTTGCGATGAGGCCGTTCCTCTGTAGCCACTTGTGAAGAGAGTTGTCTCAATACAGCACTGCTTTAAGATCAAGAGGCTAAATGGCAGAGATTGCTTGTGATTGGTCATGGAGTGGGATAAGAGCACTGACCAGAGTAATTGGGAGGGAGGGGAGGATGGGGGATTGGCAGGGGCCGTAGGCTCAAAACGAGCACTACAAGCTTCTTAAATAGAACAACTTCACTCAGCACATTTACAGATCTGAGACTGTAATGTACTGTTATGTTAATTCATTTAATCTCAGCATGCCATACACGCTGCTAATACCACTATTTCACTCACGTGAAACCCACAGCTCAAAGGTTAAGTGATTTTATCAAAGCCACGCAAGCAGCACAGTGTGGAAAGTACATCCAGCCCTAGGTCCTGCTGCCTCCCTTCCCCTCCAACATATCTCCTCATAAAAACAGGCCTGTCTCTACTAGAAACCTTCTTTCATCTGTGGGACCCGCATCCTGCAGGTGACTGCATGGCAAGTCCTGGAGCTGACACAGCAATGAAGACGTAGGGGAATTCTGCTTACCTGCTCTTACTTGCTATCTTGATGCCTAAAACAATGTACAGGTATATAGGCTGACAGCCCACAAGGATTTTATGCTGTTATTACAAGACAACATTAGCATACAGATCCAGGACGTCATAGCAAACACGACTCTTAAAATAATCACCAAGGGGAACTCTGTAGTTACCACCCAGTATGCCTATAACACCTGCAACGTTCTTGCTGGGAGCTGTGGTTTAAAGACTGCGTTGCTGCCCCTAGCAAACATTAAAAAAAAAAATCCAGGTGGACCTGCCCAAGCATACACTTGGTTTCAAAAGAATGAGATTTGCTAAAAAAAGAAAACAACAAACCCTACATTTATTTACATAATGCCATGTTAACTTTTATAGTACCATCATGTTGTCTTCTTACAAGTTTCTTTTTGATCGTCATGAGAATGGAAAGGAAGCAAAAATTAACATTCATGAATGGGAACGTTAAGAAATCACCAGTATAGGAAATTCATAATAAAGCCGCCGATGCTGTGACTCCTATGGGCACAATGTGTCTTCAGCTACACCACTCTGCTACTGCAATGACGGGTTAACACCACAGTGATATTGATGCAGTGGGAGAACATAATCAGCATGAGAATTTGCTACCTCAGCTTTATTCACTGGAGCTTTGCCATGTAAAAAAAAACCCTCAAGAAATATAAATTTTAACTGAAAACAACAAAAAAAAAGAAAAATAAAAAAGCCCACTACTTCACTTTAGTTCCCCTCTTCTTTTGGAGGAGAGAGCAGAAATCCCTATGGAAATTCTGAATGGTGCACACTCCAGAAGCAAAGAACAAAGAGGTGGAGTGTATCTACGACAGAAAGGAGTTGAAAAACTCCCTAGACAAATGTATTTCCATTTTTCACAAGCCACACCACAAAACTCAGGGCATGCCTCAACACATGCCAAAGCTGTGGAGGATCGGGACCAATTTCCTGGGCCTTCCCTTTCCAGTTTTGCTCAGTGTGAGACAGAGCAGAGTGAACATGCCTAGGAGACTTTCTCAGCAGAAAGAGAGACCAACATCTAGGCAAAGGATCATCCAGACTGCAGCAACCATCCATGTCTAGTTCCTTTTCACAGTTTGCTGCTGGTTGACATTTCTTATCTGTTCACTGACTGTTGGAGCTTCTAAGTCTCCCGGTCTTGCTCCCCTCCTGCTTCTCTGTCACCCTTTGCTCTTGCATTCCCTCTTCTTTTTTTTTGTCTTTCTTGGCTAGCTAATGTGTCCTCAGGCAAAGTTTTTAAACACGAAGGAAATGAAAAGGAAAAAGATAAAGGACACCAAAATGCTGGTACTAACACAGTCTTTGACAACTGCTCTTCAGCTGGATCTACGTCTTCATCTTGCCTCTTTGGACTGTGAGCTCTTCTTTACTCTTCATTTGGTGTTTGTACTCCAGCTATCAAAACAGGGCCCTGAGCTCAGAATATGTCCCAAGTCACAAGCCTAATCTAACACAGGTCACAGACCTTGGAAAACCTGTAAGGAAATCTTTGTTCAAAGTATTCATGTAACCCCGTCCCCTTTGCCAGCAGAAGTTTTTGGTTTACAGAGCATCACAAAATAAGCAGTTCTTAAAATACAGTAGATAGCTAAATCCTTGTCCTTCAGGAGATAGAGAATTAGGATAGGAATAAGCCTGTTACACTATCCAAAATACCAAGCTTTCCATCAAAAGGCAATTCCCCTAGCTGGTAGCATCATTCTTCGTTATCTCTTTATAGGTTCTGGGAATTAAAGATAGCGCAGTGATCCCAATGACCATGATGGTTGCGTTGGAGGAGGTGAGGATCAAAGCTCTTGATTACAGGACCTGCAGCATTGCCACCTTTTCTATTCACATCGTCTTCGGGGAAAAAGTTGGGTTTCCAAGCATCACACGTGCCCATTCCAGGTTTCACTGATGCCCACTCACTGAATTCACAGCCCATTGCAACTAGTGTATACTCCAATGCGGGCCCACAGTTTTGCTGTTAAATGGAAGTCAAACCTATAACTATGATATAGAAAGTAAGGTCTCAAGAGTTCTGATCAATACGCAAATCAAACGTTTAAAATACTTTGTGCTCTCATCACAAGATCATGAGATAGTGGCAAATTAATCTTATAAAGTAGCTGAGCTCATAAAGCATATGACTTTTTTCCTTCCTGAGCTCTGTGAATTCTTTCCTAAATTGCCTATCTTGCATAACTTTAATTGGATCCCAGAACACCATGACCTTGATATAGCAGCTACAGTATCTCAGTGCTGTCTTCTATAGTTATATATGGTACAGCGCCTTCCAAATCTGTGAACCCTGAGAGATCAGAACTGTGTGCTGCGCAGTGCTATTTTTCTTATATCCAAACATTTCTGATTCAAGGTCTTCCAAGAAGGCTCTGATTGCCTTGGAAGGTCACCAAGATAAAGAATTCACCTCAGTAACTATCCGAGTGTCTCATAAACTGCACTGCTGGCCAGCTGTTAAGTTAGGAGTGATATCCTGGTGTTACTCTCAAAGCCAGGAGACTGCTCGTGTCATACGCAGTCTCTAAGAGAATGTGAGCGTGGCTGGAAAGATGAACCATACCTGGAGATTACTGCCACCTCCTGTGCATAAGTCAGGGAGGTCACTTCTGTACTGAGCAATGCAAGAAACAGCTCTGCAAAGGTGGGGGATCTTTGAGTCTGGTGGTACTACACTGCTGTTACTCACAACGGTACTATAGCTCTCCAGAGCAAATCTTGTAGTGCTGGAAAAGTCACAAGAGCCTGACCTTCAACACAAATGGATTCTTTCAGAAAATTTATCACTCTCCCTTGGCATCACAAGGATATTTTTCTGAACTGAAAAGTCACCAGAGGAATTTTAAAGATAATCCAAAATTGCAACCTCTAACTGTGTAGCCTTCAGCATGGTGGAGCTTTCGTTAGGAACTTAAAAACGGGGACCTTTTGCCATCTTTTCATAAACACATGCTGAGACAGTCACTGCAGACTGAGGAATGGGGCAGTGGAAACAGCAAGGGTGAAAAAGGCCTTCGTCACACAAATTATTTTATGTTTGTACTTTTAAATCTTCATTTCACCAGGTCAGCAGGTCCAGCACTAGGACATCCCAGTATATATTATGTCAGTGTTTTCTCAGGATGCTCTGGGAAATATCTTATCTCAAAGGGCAGAGTGATGGAATTTTTCAGACTCCACAGCAAGGTTTGGGAAAACTCCTTTCACTCTCACTCCAGCTCGTTAACCAGTCTCAACCTTCAATCAGACATCTACATGACATCACCACTTGAATTATCACCTGGAAGGAATGCCTTGTTATCAAGGAGGTAAAGCCAATTCCATGACATTTCCTTCCAGAAAACATGACAGGCAGGCCCTTTCCTGGTCTCCTGTTCCCTCAGGCAGCTCACATAAGCAGTGGCACATCACCCCCTGTTTAGACAGAGACAAAAATCCGAGGCCAGTAGCCCTCCTTGGTGGGAGATGTTTCCTGAGGAATGTGCTGTCAAGCAAATTGAGCCTCCTTATCTTGCACTTTTGCTCTGTTCTCTGCATCCTGGCACTGAATGGAGGGCAAAACATTATGATTTTGAGTGCTACTTCTCTCATTCCTGCTCTTTTAAGCCATAACCACTGGTAGCAGTTGTGGCAAGGTGGGTCGGGCAAGGAGTATTGACAGCTTCAAAACCTAAGTGGCATAGGGGTTTTTCAGGGTGACCACAGAGGCTCCACCACCACACTCCTGCTGTACACCTGAAAAGTGGCCATAGCAATGCACGTCTTCCCGTTTTATCTGCTTTCACCAGGACATGCATCCATAAAGCTTTAGTCCCTGTTGTGATACTTTGGTGCTCATAAACCGTAGGGCACTAGTCAAAAGACAGATGCAATTTCTTTTCTCTTCTTCTTCCCCTAAGATTCAGAACGGTCAGAGTTGGAATTAATTTTGTCCTGTGTAATGTTTTGGCTCGGTTCATATTTATTCCAAGTGAGTTCACCCATTTCTACTGCAGAAACGAAAGGTCAGGAAACCAGTGAATTGCCTGTAAAAGGGGTGAATCCCTTCTAGGGAGTGAATCACCAGTGAAGTGTACCGAAAGAAAAAGAAAAATGCAAACACATATTCTGTGGAACTGCAATCGCAGCTGGGTGTGATTATTAAATGCACAAGGGCACTTTGGATGCCATTTGCTTCCATGAATAATTAAGTGTTTGATTGATGAATAGGGGGGGTGTGGGGGGGAAGTAAATCAAAACTTGATACCTTTTTGATAAAGAAAAAAGAAAAAAAGCAAAGCAAAAGAAAACCACCAACAACCCCTTCTTCCTTTCTGCAATATTTGGCTATGCAGCAGTAGGAGACAGCACAAAGGTTTGGCCAGACCGGTAGAAGGGAGGAGGGCACAGAAAGGAGAATTTAATCACTTCTCATACATAAATCAAACCTAAAACAATCCTGGCCCTCAGCTAATACTCCGCATGTTTAAAAGGAGATATGGGCATGTATATATGTGCGTGTCACGATGTTAGTGTTATTAGTCATCTGGTTTAGAGATTGACTCCAACAGAAACTTTTAGATTCAGAGTTAAGGAAGGAGAGTATCCAGAACTGAACTTTTGACTCAGACTCAAAAAAATAAAATAATTATTTTCTTAAAGGAAAAAGGCTTCCCAACTCTACTGTTGGTACCTAGCACTGTTAAAAAAAACTAACTAGAGGAGCCTTAATTGTTTAAAGATTGAATCCTTAATACTGTGTAACAACTTTTCCCTATGAGAGGGCCAAAGATCACAGGCATCTAAAATTATTACATGCTTTGTTAAGCCCTAGTTATCAGGTGTAATGAAAATGTGACCAGGACCCACATTTTTTTATCTACGTACATCTACATAACAGCAGATGCCGAAGCAGTCCCATTTTAGTTCAAAAGCAGAACACAAGTTCTAAAGACATAAGTTTTCAAGCCCACACCATGATCATTTTGTGCCTGGTATATTATTTTTAAGGCGTTATTTTGGTAACCTTCATTATTTAAGTTTTGGAAGACTATCCAAACCTTAGTGAGGTGACCTGTCCTCCTTTGCTCAGTTCTACGAAAGTTGTTTTGGCCCCATTTGTGTGGAGTTAGGGGAAAAAAAAAAGAATTCAAGACACCATTTCCACCTTCCTTTACTTATATCAATATTAAATTTTATAAATGTAAGACTTCAAGTGTTATATAATTGTTATTTTACATACAGTTAGCTAGGTGGATCAATATATAGAATATTATATATGCTTTTACCTACTGTTTAGTACTGTCTGTATTTTACTAACATGGTAGCTAAGTAACAGGAAGAAAGCTGGGAATACCATTTGAAATAATTCATCCCTTTTGATTAAGATCTCCATAATTGCTGTGAAGAGAGAGGAGACACTTGTGACCGCGGTGAGTGCAGCGTAGTGATCTGGGAGGTCCAAACTGGAAAGTGCAATTAGGCCACTCTTGTAATAAAGTTCAGTCACTCTAGCTTGGACTTGTCATTTTTTAAGATCATTCAGCACTAGCTACTAGGAAATGGGGTAATGGACATGAGGAGAGAGATGTACGAGATGTGTACAAGTAGAGATGTACAGGAAAATGTACAGAAAAATTCATTCTGCAGTTGCTGGAGAAAACCAGGCACATCTAGGGTGCACTTATCGCATCCGATAAAGGACAGCTAAACCTGGTCAGAAAAGGGATGCTGGGGACGTGCCTGTTCTCTCCAACTATAAAGAGAACATAATGTCAGTAGTTCAGACACGGATATGGTATTCCAAGCTGTAAATAGCTACAATTAGATGAGATTAATGTTGTCTCCATGCTCTTACTGCCTTGTTCATCATGATACAAGTGTAAATAATCCAACTAATGAATGTTTCACTTCCTCAAGTATGTGCTCTGACCCTAGATGAAGAGATCCTTGGGAGATGTCTTTGGCTTACAGGCTCAATTGGTATTTCAAGTAGGGAAATATTAAATTAGGAGTTTCTCTAGTAGAATCTGCTGCTGACGAAAGGCATTGCAAGACTGAGAGAACCGGACAATGTTTGTAGCCTTCACTGGACAGCCTCAAGAAAAAGGCAAATGCAATTTGCTGGCTAAGAGGATCTCCTGGCTAAGAGGATCTCCTGGCTAGGGAATTAGCTGAAATTTTAGAGAGGAGTTGTGCCGAGAGTAACACTCACTCCAGCAGGGGACAAGGAGAATTAAGCAATAAATAAAAATACTGTCAGGTTCTCCTCTTTGTATTGGAGGAGGAAAAAAAGGGAGCAAACAAAGAGTTACAACTTTGCCAGGAACTTCTCATAATACTAATTACGAAAAGATTGAGTGCTTATCAGCTGTGACACGGCAAACATTGCTAACCTCCTTTATTATCTCAACACTCTCCTACTGACTTCTGTTTCCTTGTGAGCACAGCAAGCATATTACTTTGCTGTTTCCGATTAGGCCCCTGCCATGCTGAGGCTTCTGTGTCTGCTGGATTTGAAATCTGTGACATTTCCCTGGGGTAATACAGGGCACATCCAGAAAACACAACCTCTGCACAACTGTTTACAAAAGCCATGGCCTGCACAGGTAAACTAATGGGGACCTGAAACCTTCACTACGTGTTTTTCTGTGGTCCCTGCTACAGTAGGATCAGACTCCCAAGACCTTTAAATTGTATCATACCACGATGAAGAGCAAATAAATGTAACTGTGAAAAAAAGCACACTGTTGCAATATAAAATTTGAATGCAATAAAACTATAAGCATCACTTAAAGTCTATTATACTGCCAGCAAGATACGGCTTTTGCAATGAAAAAAACCCCAAGTGGTTATAAAATGCTGGGTTTGCAGCAGACAGGCAGTGTTTTTTCGTAAGACACTGGCATTTCCAGTCAAACACACACTGTCAGGGTGGTGGCAAGTCAGACAAGGCAAAATGTCTAATAATATTTCCTTGCATGGTGGGAACTCTGATCTGCCTGTCCCTCACAGTAAGGTTACAGATTACATAAGTAATCTATAAACAGTCTCCAGTGGGATAGTTTGCAAATGCTCTGCTAGAAACAGAAGGCATTCACATGTGTCTTTGGGGAGCAGTTATTTACAATACCAAGAATAAAAAGTTTTAACAATGAAGGAAACAAAGATGGCCTGTTCACAGTGAACTTTTCCAACGATTTCAGTGGCGCATTAGAGCAGCTTTTAGTTCTGCTGGCAAAGCTGAATCCTCCTAGCAGCTGTATTTGGAATTGCTGCTGACAGAACTCATGTTTGGTAACAGATTATTTGGTAGACTGCTAACTTAGCAGCAGATGTGGGTATTCTTTTTAGAGAAGGTTGTAAAGTCCAGGACCAGAAATTTTCTGACTATGCTTAAAGTAACATGGGCACAGGTAGCAGCGATTTCTTGACTCAGTTAAACCCAGATTCTTCCATCAGCTTCTCAAGAACCACCACTTATTAGGAGAAAAGTGATACCCACACCCATACTCCTCACGACCTGGGACTCTCAGGTTGCTGTTGTATGACACCCCCTCTCTGTTACTGATACCGCTCACTTCTCAGGGAATACAGAGATGCAGCAGCTACCAACACCCTGGAAATCCTTATGGAACAAAAGTGCAGCACAAGTAAATAATCAGTGACAAGTGGTGTCCCTCAGGGGTCTGTACTGGGACCAGTACTGTCTAATATTTTCATCAATGATACAGACAGCTGGATCAAGTGCATCATCAGCAAGTTTGCA